>WYDI02018356.1:0-17399 GCA_009867235.2 Psittacus erithacus
CCCCATCCCTCTGGGAGCCGAGGGAGGAGGTGGGGGGGCAGTGAGTGGGCTGTGTGGCAGGCCTAAACCACGACAATATTAAAATGAAGATTTAGTTAAGATCAATATACACAGTTTTTCAGTTCCCTTGGAATAAAATATAATTGCATCCTAATTAAAAAAAAAAAAAATCTTGCCTCTCTATAGCTAAACATTCAAACCAGGAACATATAGTTTATCCCATTGGTGAAGAGATTTCTATTATAGATGGGGTGAGGTGATTACAACTGGATAATCTCCACCGGCAAAAGATGGAATCCAGGCAACCTGTTTAGACCAAATTATTACTTTTTAGATTGCTAAAGACACCTCATACTGAGTTAGCTCATGCGCTGATGATCATTACCTCTCTTATTGTTTAATTAAAAAAAGAATGAATGATACAGCCATCTCAAATGGCAACTGGCTTCACAGTGTAAATATTTATCTGTGGAGGTAGAAGAAGAGAATGGAGTAAGTGACAAGCAGTCAGCCCTGCTGGACATTGAACTGGATATACTACTGGCTGATCTCCAGAGAGGGAATATGAAGTACACGCAGAATACAAAGAGGGATTGAAGAGGGGAACTAAGCTGAGGAACTAGGTCAGATACAGAGAGTGGCAAAAGTAATAATTTCTGTAGCAAAAGTAACAGTTTCTTAAAATTACAACCAATTAGAAAAAGACTTTAGGTGTGTGAACAGTAAGCTTTAACCAATTGTATAATACCACACATAGGCCTATAACCAATCATGTAATGATTTACAACGTGTGATCAGTGTTAAAACTGTATATAAGATGGGCTTGGTTTGACTGATCACTCTAACTCTATTCATAAGCAACTTGCTGAATTAAGAAAAAATGTACAGGCAATAAAAATTGAAAATGGACTGACGGATTGGTTACAGAGTTTAGGGATTACTGGCTGGTTGAAGGATTTGTTCCTGCACAGGATAACAATATTAGTTGCCATTGTAATCTTTTTGATGATGTTGGGCTGTGTGTGGAATTGTTTTGTAAGAACTATGAATCAAATGATAAAAGGAGTCTGGATTGCTCAAAAACAAAAAGGGGGATTTGTGGAATGGCTGGAGGACAACCGGCATACTATGAGTGACCCAGACCAAACAGCTACACTGTAACAGCAGGCCACAGCAAAAAGCAAGGTTGAAGGAGATTGACAGACTGCCTATGCTGCGAAAGGATATGTTCCCAGGCCTAAACCCTGGAAACATCAAGGAAAACACCAGGCGCTAATGGCCTAATTGGCCTGAGCCTTGGGAACTGTGGAAAACATAATGAGTGGAAAGATCGGTTAGCAAGACAATGTGGGCTGTTTGTAAGATAAAGCAGGATGCGCTAACTTGGGATGATAAGGGAGTGCAACAGTGGAAAGTTACTGCTTAGCACTTAGAAGACTATAAAAGAGATGTGCAACGCTAAATAAACGGCATCAACTTGATCACATTGGTCATGTACATTGTGTCCGTGAATCCAGCCGCATTTATCTTCAATGGTATTTGGAAAATAATCTTTTAATATTATTTTTGTCAAAATTTGAAGTTTTAATGATAATTTCTCACTTATTTTACCTCCAAAATTCCTTGTCTCTCCATTTTAGGATGGTGTTTTACATATGCCTGTGAAGGTGAGTTATTCTTCTGAGAGGAAGGGATTATGAAAGTAAACTGAAGAAAAATGTGGTATTCATACTTTTCTAATGACACAGATTTTCTAATTAAGATCTAAAGCAAATAGTTTCCATTACGTCCTGAAAAACAATAATTCACTGGGGTTGAATATAACCAGTTCTGAAATTGGAACTACTCATATACTAAATCTGATTGGGTGAAAGATATTAGGCACATTTGCACCATACAGTGGACCAGCGTTCTAGAAAGCTATTTCTCCTCTTACGAAAGCAACATAACCTTTTAACACAAGGACACAGACTTCCCAGTAAGTGAGAACAGTCAAAGTGAAACACTAAATACTGTTCCAGGTTCATAGATTAAGGGGATCCAAGCTTAATTTCAAACAGTAATTGGTTCAAGTGTATATTAGTAGGCTTATTCTCAAATTTTATTGTCCAGTATCTTTTTATTTACATGGAGCTGGATTTAAAGCTTTTTGGAACGATCAAGAATACTTGCACTGACCACAGTGAGCTTATGACTTAGCTGCATGAATTATAAATATGGACACATAGTCTTGAATGTTTAGTATGCCATTAAAATGTCACCTTCTCCTGGTTTAGAATAAAATGTATCATTCAAGGACTCTTACAGAATAGTCCTTTCTGAACGTGACTCTGTAACTATTGTTTTAGCACAGAGTCTGTCAGCTCAGCTACTTTTTACAGAATGTATTTGTATTTGTTTGGTATGTATTTTATTAACCTTGGCTCTTAAATTAACTCATTATTCTGGAACATACAATTAGACTTTTGACCATCTAATAGGTTATCTGTCCTTTCTCATAGCTGCTTCCAGAATTTAGCTGGAAACCTGGCCTTAAAGATTCAGCCTTTGGCATGATCTTTTACAGGCCTCCTTTTCAAACAGTCTTTTATTCTCCTGGGAGAGAGGGGGTTGTTTCCTTGCTCCCAAAGTACCCTTCACATCTCACTAAGAAAGATGGTTCATCAAAGAAATCCCACGATACTTGAAGAATATGCAAAATATTTTTCATGCCAGAAACAAGAGAAATTTTCATCTAGCTTTATCCCCTTTCACTGTCTTTTAAACTCATCTTGAAGGGAATCAGTCAGTCATCATATACGAAATATGAAGAAATCCAGAGCAACCACTCACACATCCATTCACAGAGAGAGAACCTTCCAGAATGAGCATCCCACTCAGCCTGAATAAACAACATCATCCTTACCTCCTTCTCTGCCCTCTGAAAGAGGCATGAATGTCACACTTGGAGTTCGAGAAAGGTAGTGGGAATTTTTGAGTTTTATAGAAATTCCTTGGCAAATTTGCCCCTTATTATTTAGATATAAGAATTCTGGACTGAGAATCGGATTATATGGGTTATAAACCTGGAGTAAACACTAATGTCAGTGCACTGGGATGGCAGCCCAAATTTGCTGGGTGCCACAGAAATTAATCATAGGATAGTTTGGGTTGGAAGAGACCTTCAAAAGTCATCTAGTCCAACCCTCAAGTCCTCTCCCTGGCAATGAGTAGGCACATCTTCAAGTAGGTCAGGTTGCTTAGAGCCCCATTAATATTTCCCAGGATGGGCATCTACCACCTCTCTGGGCAACCTGTGCCAGTTTTTACTATCCTCATAGGAAAAAATTTCTTCCTTATATCTAGACTTAACCCATCCTCTTTTAATTTAAAACCAATACCTCATCTTATCACTACAGGCTGAAGAACCCCAACTCTCTCAGCCTGTCCTCACAGAAAAGGTGTTTCATCCTTCTGATCATTTTTCTGGCCTGCTCTGGACCTGCTCCGGACCTGCTCCAACAAGTCTATGTTTTTGCTGTACTGAGGGCTCTGGAGCTGAATGCAGTACTCTAACTGATGGAGTTCTAATGCTATTTAATGTTCTTATTAATGACTTAGAAAGCAGATGAAAGCATAGTTTATACTAAATTGGTGGCCAGTATGGAGGAATTAGATAAAATAAAAACATATGTAAAAAGATTAAATATTTTAGAGGGACATGTTTTAAAAGTGAGATATGTCTTAGGAAATAGAAATTGAAGCAAGTAGATTTCAGAAAAAGTAAACTTAAGCTATTCAGAGAGTCCCAGAATGAAGACCAAAGCATAGAAGTTGTTGCTGAATATGTTTCCAGTGTAATACAGGTTAAAAGGAAAGCAGATAAGTCATAGAAAAAATACATATCAATAACAGTCATCAATAACACAGATGAAACTGTCACACTGTACTGTCTGAAAGGAAAAAATATTTGAATGGAATGTTGGTTTGCTTTTTTGTTTTAGAAGGAACAACTGCTGAACACAAAAATTAAGAAATAGCTTAAGACAGCCTTGAATTTTTAATTCTTATGTTCCCATAATTCTAGCTTCAATGGAGATACCGCTGACTGTCAGCTAATGATGTGGTACATTGTGTTCGAGAAACAGTAAGTAATACCTGGTTAAGCATGATTATCCATTCTTTAAAGAGGAAATTTGATGTTCAGGTTGGTGTAAGAATACTGTAGTGGATCAGTTTAGTTGAACATGGTAAAACACGTAACTGTTTTTCTTAATCATGTTTTCTACATAGTTTTACTGATGATAATTTCTTCAGAAACACTGAATTCCAACTTGAATGCCTCTACCACCTTACAGAAAGACTTCAGGACCTAAATGATGTAAGACTAAGGTCTTCTAAAGAAACAGAGCTACAAAGATCAGCTGTGCAATGAACACAGTCACTAAATCTACATAATAGTGTTTTTCATTTCTCCAAGGTATTTTCTGTTTTTAAATGTGGTATTTCTAAATCTATACTACACACCTTATCATGTTTTAAACCCATTAGTGTGACAGGTGATTTTACAGCACTGTCAACAATTTTTCTACCTAGGTGTGATCTGAAATGCTGTTCCCAGCTGAGCTAATCAACACAGGCTCAGCTAAGGAGCAGAAAAAAATGTCTCTATGGCTATTATAGATCATCAACTTTTTAAACCACTTCAAACAACTTGTACTGAAGGCTTTTTGACTGAATTTACATAAAACGTGTACTTCCCTCCTGTTTGTTATTGATGATTTGATGATTTTTTGGTGGTGATATACAGCTAATTTGAATGTACACTATCCCTCCAGCTGTCTCTCTGAATGACTGAAGAAAGCTTAAAATTCCTAGTTTCTCTTGTCACTTACAGCTGATTTACATGTTGGGTAATGAGAATGAATAATGCGCTGATGTTCTCTATGAGAGAGATGAATGGATATCCATGGAGAAAAGACCTTTCCTTTCAGGTCTCACTCCAAATGAGTAAACAAAACAAAACAAAAAAAAGAAAACAAAACAAAAAACCCAAACACCAACAACAAAAATAATACAGACACTGATATCTGTGAAGAGACACCAGAAAAGACAGACAAGCTAAAGCCAGTGAGCAGAGGTCTGCAAACTCCCTGAGAGTAAACCCGGGAGTTCTGCGCCTCCATAAAATGAGCCCTGGTAGGTAATGGAAAATAGGAAAAGACAGCGGTAGTTTCTTTTGTATACACCTAATTTTGAGGTCAGCCTTTCACATGAACATACTGATGAGGAAACACTCCTACTACATCTCTGAAATTTTGCTACTTTTAAAATACTCAGTCAGTGATGCAGAGCACCACTTTGGTTTGAGTGTTGGTCTGACAGTCCCAGAAAGTAAAAGGTCAAGGAGTTTGTACTTTGCTCAAAAATAAAAAGAATGTTTTCAGAGATGAGTGAAAGTTTTTGAAATTCATGAGCAGCTGTACAGAGCTGGAGCATTTTACGTGTCAAGTTTAAGTGCAAATTTTTAAGCATGTCTTCCAGATGAAAACTTTACTAATTATTTATTCAGAAATCCATAGACATTGATATACATATGCTTCTTAACAACCTACAGCGTCTTTAAGTTAACCATATAACTATTCTTGATGGACTAAAATTCTATCAAAATTCTTTCTTATTCATATGGGCAAAATACATTCACTGTACAGCAAACTGGAAACTGAAATATTAAAAAATATGAACATATTCATAGATATTCTGTGCATTGGGAACATTCTGTTCCACTTAAAAAGGAGCCAGAACTTCAATACTGATATTATATTTCTCTTTGAAATATCAAGTAGAATATTTTTACAGTCTTTTGGCTTTTCACACAATTGCTGGATGCCAAAGAATAAAAAGTATTTCCAGCATGAAAATTTCAGTAGTCTTAATATTTCTTGTGGAAATCAAGATCTGAGAATAATTGCTGACTCAACCTGCCGTAGGTCACAGTCCGCATGGAGTTCCCACAAGTATGGTACAATATCAGATATTAGCCCTCGCTTAGTGTTCTGAGTTTATCTGCTTCAAGCTAAATATTATGCCACTATGTTTTCATGTGTTCTTTTTATTTTTTGACTGCTTATTTTTCTGTCCTTTTATCTCAGATACTACAGTGGAATGCTCCAGATGGACTGGCACCATTATGTTTTCACATAATTCAGTTTGCTGTCTTCTTAGGTGACAAATCTTTGTAAAGACCTGTGCCCTAGCTAAAACCATTTGCATTTCACCCTAACTAATGGTATTCAGCCACGCCTTCTAAAAGGCATTTTAAACAGCAGGAAACATTTCTAGACATCTGTTGAAGACTAGTAGAGATTTAAGTGCTTTGGTTGTTTTTACTTTCGGTCAGTTATCACTGAAAGTTCTTTAACAGGAAATCAAATCCTCTGCAAAGCAGTGAAGTGTTCCCTTTTTTTTCATTTAAAGAAGGTAAGTATTCTGAGTGAATTCCTCCAGTAATACTTAGAAAGTAACTTCTTTTATTCCATTATTTCAGTCCATAGTCACTGATGTTTGGAATCCACGTGCACAAACCATTTCTCTTTCAAAGGTGACAATGGTAATAACTTAAAAAGTGCAGTGAACAAAGCTTCAAATGACAGCATCTGTTGCTCAGACATATACTACTCTGTAATTCTAGTGACATTCCTGTGATATAGAGACCTCCCATGATGCTACAAAAATTCCTTTACCAGCGCACCTTCAGTACAGGGGATAGAGCAGTAGAAGAATTGTTAGTGCTCTTTTTATCTATTTGAGTTGAGACTTAAAAGACTTCCACTGTACTTCAACATAAAATAGAAAACTTCCCCAAATATTCTGAAAATGGCTGAATGCCTGCTTGTCTATAGGAAATAGTGAATTAGTTCCTTATTTTACTTTGCTTGTACATGTAGCTTTTGCTTTGCCTATTAAAACTACTTTTAGAAAGGAGTTCAACTTTCAAAGGTTTTTCTTACTTTTACCCTTCTAATTCTCTCCTCCATACCACTGGTGGAGAGTAAGCGACTGGCTGTGTGGTGCTTAGCTGCCCACCGGGGTTAAATCATGTCTCCCCTGTATTCTGGAGAACGAAGTCATTTAAAAGTCTGGATTTCAATTATGCCATGTCGTTGTTTTGTTCATAGGATAAATGTTGTCTTACCTAGATTGTAAAAGATACAGGAAATTTTATACCCCATATTTTCTTCCCCGGGCCACTAGCTGTTATGGCACCAGAGCTACTTTCTGCAGAAGACTGTTATAAACCACCATAGTGCAAGCTTCATCCAAATCTCTTTATAGTAGTTTCCCATATACCTGTAGAAATTAGCAGTCCTGTCTCAACTTAATAAAACAATGAGATAAAGAGGGGAAAAAAATTGTGGATAAATCCATGAATTATCTTGATGAGTATTCTAAAACGAAAGTTTGAAGATGAGGAAAAATTATCTAACTGAAGCAGTACTTTAAATAATGGTTGGTGAGTTTGCTTCAGATGTAGCTCATTTTAGCAGCAGTAAGATTATTTTAATTAAAAGACTTTTCTACCAGCTAAATGAAGTGTCTAACATGCCCAATCAATTCCTAGCAATATGATTGCTCTACGCACAAGGAAAGATAGTAGTTAATTAGAGGAAGCTTCTTCAAGGACAATTGGTCTACCACGCAAAACCTGACAAATCGCTGACATGGGTTGTTTCATTTCAATGTCATAAGCCATGCTACTGACATGCACTGTTGTAGATGCAAAGGTTTTTATCCTCTTTCAGAGAAGAGAAAAAGCAAAAGGAAAATAAGGAACTAACTATAGAAGGAAGTCTAAAGTACAAAAGCTGTAACATCTGCTCAAGAAAAATGACTATATGTTATAACATTTTTATTGTCTCTTTTGACAACCTAAGCTGAACACTTGGATATTCTTCTGTGTCAGCTATCCAAAAAGTATTTTACATACGAACAGAAATAAGAAATGCATGTATGTGTGTATGTGCTAAGCTTCTAGAAGGTTTCATTAAAGAGTCTAAAACAAAAAAGGAATTTTTTTATTGCTTTTTAAATCAAAGTTCTGCTTTTCACAGCTGACAATGTTACATCATGTCATATTTCTTTTCCCTAAAATAAATCTACTCCAAATATGATTTAAATGTTAATGCAAAGGCTGCAGCTGTAGTGTGTATAATTTATAAACACAATTAAGAACAATCAGATGTGAAACTGCAATAGCCTTTCTGGTTGCAGATGCTATTTCATTCAGAGTCAAGTAAACATGCCAAATTTGCCACTGCAGTGTCCTTCCCTCTCTCCCTTCCCAAACACATAAATGAAACAATAAACAGGTATAAGTTAAAATATTGCTACGGAACAAGAGTGAAGAAGAAACTTATTATTTAAGAATAGAAAGAAGTAAAAAAAATACATCTATTACAATATGAAGAACTCCTTAAAGTGATATCGCACATAGGAAAAAAATCTTTTTATTAAGATTTCCCTGAACACTGAAGTCAATTCCACTAGAACTCAGTCATAACTCAGCATTTAGTAAGGTTAAATTTTATAAATTGCATGTATTTATTGCCATTTACTGTAGTCTATCAGACTTTTGTTTGATGATTATGTTGTACAGTAGAAACCTTACTATTATCTCAAAAGCCTTGAAGCACTGCAGTCAAGCATTATTTTTATTACCAAATCCATATTTTTAGCTGTTGCACCAATAAAAGGTAACCCAAGATTAGTTTGAAGAAAGAAGATTATTGAGGTGATAAGGTGGAAGTGAAAGAAGCAGCTGATAGTTACAACTCTCTGGGATATTATTCTATAATTTCTATCTCAATAGCAGTAAAGCCAATTTTCTCTTTTTAATATTAGCATTATTTTAAATTAATCTAATGTTCATTCTTTAGGCAATTAAGTTTCTGTCTTTCAACTGGTTATTTTTGTGAATTCTGGTAAATCTTTTTTGACACATCTTTAAATGCATATACACATGACTAATACCTGTTTCCTTAATTTCACCTAAAGCTGGAGTGAATCATATTCAATGATCCTCTTTCAGTACCCTTCCTACACAAAGATTAGTGAAGGATTTTAGAATTCAACCTAAATGCGGTTCTAATTAAAGGGTAAGACTGGAAAAAAAACTAGGAATAGTATTCCTTGTCAAATAAAACCCAACCTGGTTAATCTAAACTATTTTTCCAGGTGTCTTTTGTAGGCAATTGAAAGAGTAACATTCCTGAAGAAAGTGTTTCTACCACTAGCAAATATCCAATAAAAGTGGCCCTAATTCCCGTCTGAAAACACTTATTCACTGATGACACACAGAGCATTGAAGACTTGTTTACTAGGTCCCACATTACTTTATAGACTTCTAAAGTCGTGAAAGTGAATCATTTAAGTCCACCCCAAATTAAGTTGCATAAATCATTGGTGGCCAACCAAAAAATTAAAACAGGAAGTGGGATTCAGCTCTCAGAAAAGAGAAGTAGAATTATCTGAACTAATAAAGGTTGATACAAACTAACCACCTTCCTAAACTCCATTGCTTTATCTCCAGGAACTGTAATGAGATGACAGACATCTAGCTCACACGCAAAGCTTCTACATGTAGACATACACTTAAGTCTCTTAAGCTGAAGCTGAAGCTTAATCTTTGTCTATTCTTATTATAACCCTAACTGGAAGTTTCAAATGTAAACCTGTATGTTTTATTTAAATTTTGCAGCCATCACAGCAGAGGACAGAAAAAGCAAAGAGTTGTGATTACTCCTCCAAACATTTCTCTATTTCTTATTTTTGAAAATTCAGCATTCCTCTATTGATTATTTAAAAGGAAATGAAACTACAAACTTCTACATGATTTGCATATGCCTTACCTGTGAAATTATGAGGACACAGACACTGAAACAAAGGTTGCTCTCCCAGTTGACTCATATCGATGCAAGTTGCTCCATCAGAACAACTATTTGGGTATATCAAACATGCATTTTCAGCAAATTGGCAAAATTCTCCTGTCCATCCAGGTGCACAAAGGCACTAGATATAACACACAAACAACAACAAAACAACCACTGAGGAAACACAAAATTAAAATTCAATGTCAAAGTTTATGGAAATCGGTCTTGTATTTTACTATTGAACAAAAGTACAGCAGACTGCAGCGTTACATACAGCTGAGACTATTCTACATGCCTGTATTTGCAGATGGTAAAACAGTTGAAAGACTCAGAATCCATGTACCATGTCTGTTGAAAAAGTGTGGGTAAAGAGGATACCTGAGCAGGAGGAAATGGCAAGATAATTACTGGCTCTTAAGGGATGGAGCTGCCCGCAGGAACAGAAGAATTCAGCATGCAAAAAAAATTTAAAAGGCCTTGAGGTGAGGGAGAAACTAGGCACTGATACTAACACAGCCTGCAAGACAAACACAGTGGCCAGCCAGTAATGAGAAAACATAATATGGGGGTTCCGTTACATATTCTGACTCTATCTGTTAACTAAAATAAGTAAGACTAATTTCTTCAGAGGAAAGGGGAAGGTTTAAAGCTTTCTAGTGAAGTTTTTCAGTACAAGGCTCAATATAGTATTTTCCTTTAAGAAAAAAAATATATTTCTGGAGTAATTGAGAAATCTTTGGTAGTCTTCCCACATTACGTATCTTTTGTTTTGCAGCAATGACAATACAATCATGACTCACTGAGACAAAGAGTTTCATTTACAAAAAAAATTAACTAAAGCATATATTGCATCATTACTCCATTATTATGACAGAATTATTATTAAGCATTACTAGGACAGAAACATGTTGGCAGAGTCTTTTTACTTCAATAACCCTCAAGGACTAAGAAGCATCATGAAAAGAAAAAAAAGACACTAGATATAACTATAAACAAAAAAATAAAAGACAGAAAATATTCTCTTGGAATACAAGCTTTATAGATCAACTTCTCATGAAACCTATAAATTACAAGTTCTCTGATAAGGATATAATTAATAGCTTGCCTTGAATCCAATTATAAGGGCAATAAAACAGTAGCTAACAGTAGTATAAAATTATTTTACAATTTTTTGAGGGTGTTGCCAGCCACATTTTATAAGCATTTCACATGTGTACAATGTGACCAGCAAAGGGATGCCCAAGGGTGTAGTTGCACATCATGTAAGTAAAAAATGTTGCTAAAGGAGGAGATTAGCTTAAGGCACAGAAAACAGGCAAGACATACTGCTGAATACAGAAGACGACTGACAGTCAAGACACAGAAAAGCCCCAAGGCAAGCAACATCAGAAGAGGAAACCCACCTTTTTTAAGGGAGGGAGGGAGTAAAAAAGCATGAAATGTCAAACATGAAGAGGAAGGGTGGAGCAAAAGGAAAACAAGCTCACTTCAGTAATGACTTCTCTCATGAAATTGTTCATAAAACAGATTACCTTGACTTTGGAAGTAAGAACAACCAACAGCCAGAGCCATCAGCAATAACTATATGGCACCAGCTCTATAGTATTGTATGATCACAGATTATTTAGAATGCAAGTATTGCAGAATAGCAGTGTGTAAGTGTATTTTGAATGGCTGAAGTGTAAAAAGTAAATTCAGTAAAGTTTTGTTTTAAAAACTTGCCCAGCAATTCAGTCTTCTTAACATTCCCATTACAGTGATCTCTGATTCCCTGATATACATCTTTTGAAAAAATGAACAGTATTCAGGTAGCCAAGTGAAGAAGACTTTAAGAGAACTACAGTGATGGAAATCCCACATGGTGAAACTCTGATCTCAACTAATGAAACAGCTGATAGCTAAAGTGGGCTGTCATCTCTTGAGTGAGCAACACATAAAAGGAACATCATATGCAACTGCATTACTGTGACTTACCTTCTCAGGGCCTGGAAAAACTTAATGTTTTTCAGCAGCTTTATATTCCTTAGTTCTTCTTTTCTGAATTCCTAATCCCTATATCTCTGTGTTTTATAACACCCATACATGATTCTGCCATTTTCCAATTCCATTCCATTCAATCTCCAGAAACACCTGCCACTCCCAAAAAACCAACATAGTCCCTGATGTTATGTTTGGTTAACTCTGACACAACTATAAAAACGTGAAAACAACATGGCATGTTTTAGATAGCTGTATCTATGGCAACGTCTACCTTTGTCATGCAGTATACAAAGCTTCCCTGAACAAACCTATAAAAATATTTTTTATTCTATATGTCAACACATTTTACCTTCACAGATTCCCAGAATAATATAGGTTGAGAGAGATCTTTGAATGTCATATAGTTCTACTCCTTCCTCAGAGCAGTTCAGCTTTAAAATCCAAGCTGGTTACTGAGGACCTTGTCTTGTTGAAGTCTGAGTATCTATAAGGATAGCAATTCCACAGCCTTTCTGCGCCACTTGCTGCAGTGCTTAACTTCAGTCTCAGTATATTATAAACAATGTCTTCTTCATATTTGGTCAGAATTTCCTTCATTGCAACTTGTGCCAGTTGCCTCTCACTCAGTTACTGTGCACTTCTGAGAAAAGTTTGGCTCTGTCTTGGCTGTGATCACTCAATAGGGAGCTGAAGAAGAATTATATCCCCATTCAGCTTTCTGTTTCTGAGGCTAACCAAACTCAGATCCTTCAGGTTTTCTTCATAAATCATGTGCTGCAACCTTTTCACAATGTTGGGGTCTCTCAGCTGGACTTGTTTCAATATTTTTTTTTTTTTTTTTCTTTTACACCAAAGCCCAAAACCTCATGCAGAACTCTAGGGGTGGCCTCCAAGTGCTGAGCAGATGACCTGCTGGCTACACTTTTACTAATACAAGCCATTATAAGATGAAGCTAGCCTTTATCACCTTCTGATTACACTGATTCATAAAAAGAATCATGTCCCGCAGGTTGAAGGAGGAGATCTTGCCCCTTTTCTCTGATGAGACCCCACCTGGAGTACTGCATCCAGTTCTGAAGCCCTCAGCACAGGCAAGACATAGACTTGCTGGAGCAGGTCCAGAGCAGGGCCACAAAAATGATCAGAGGAATTAAGCACCTCTCCTCTGAGAGAAGGCTGAGAGCTGGGGCTGTTCAGCCTGGAGAAGACTCCAAGGAGACCTTACTGTGGCCGTTCAATACTTAAAGGGGTCTTATAAGAAAGATAGGGATATTTTAATAGGTAAGATGATAAGACAACGTAATGGTTTTGAACTAGAAGAGGGTACATTCTGACTAGATATAAGGAAGATAATTTTCACAGTGGTGGTGGTGAAACACTGGCACAGTCTGCCCAGAGATATAGTAGGTGGCTCATTCCTGGAATTGTTCAAGGTCAGGTTGGATGGAGCTCTGAGCCATCTGATCTAGCTGAAAACCTGTCTGCCCATTGCATGGAGTTCAGCTGTATGACCTTTAAAGGTTCCTTCCAACCCAAGCCATCTAATGATTCTGTGATCTCTAATACGACATGCTCATTCACATGGACCCCTGATTTCAGAAAAAATTCTTTAGGGGTCTGGGCAGAAAAACAGTGCATCTTGAATTAATTCATTCATTTTTATAGAGATTATATTCTTCCCTTTTTCAGGTTTACATATGGGGGGAAAACAGGCATTACTTTTTTTATAGTAACTAGTATTCCTCTGGCTTCTGATGAAGTAGAATTCTATCCGTGCACATCTCCTATACAGACAAGGAAGGTGAACTTGACTTTTGTGTAGTTTGAGCATGTGCTGCATCTCATCACTTTATAAAATGTTTAAATTTTATTAATATTTAATTGTAACCTAGAAAGGAAAATTAAGAATGTGCATATTTTATTTGGTAGTAGATGAAGATAAGTCAGATACTGAAGGGTGAAAATTACTCAGCAAGAAGCTGTAGCATGTACTAGAAAATTACTGCGCAGTATTGGAAACAGCTGCTGAAGGCACCACAAAATTTAAGCAGCACATGGAGAATGTGTGTCTGATCTTACTGGCACTAATAAACAGATTAAAAAACTTTGTTGTAAGTTATGCACTTCAGAAATACACAGTGCTGAGCTGGCTGGCTGAACTTTCATGGAATCTTCCTACAGTAATCCTCCTTATCTCAAGGGGCCAGCCCCTTATTAGGTAGAGAAGTCAGAAAAGAAGACATTTGGGCAATTTCTGCCCAAACTGAGAAGTGGTTTAAACTTGAGCACTGATTCTGTTAAAAAGTAATTAAAACTCTGCTAGTGTGATGCGCTGGTTTTGGCTAGGATAGAGGTTATTTTTTTCATAGTAGCTAGTGTGGGGCTATGTTTTGGGTTTGTGCTGGAAATAGTGTTAATAACACAGAAATGTTTTAGTTATTGCTGAACAGTGCTTACATAGAGTCAACCCCTTTTCTGCTCCTCACCCCACCTAACCAGCTAGTACGTAGTAGGATGTGTTTCTACAACATGGAAGTGATTACGGACACTTATTTTTGCATACAGTCCATTTTTAATGGACATGACATTCACCCAGGTACAGTCTTTCATCCCCTTTATAGATTTCATGTCTTTCCATATGAAATAGAAGTGTCTGGGTTGTAGGTTATATGGTCTTCAATATAGTAACTATTTCATAGTACAAAATTAGTAAGAAATACTGCCAGTATTCTTATGTGAACACTTTTTTCTTGAGATTATTTTTCCTTTCTCCTTGAAATTTGTGAGGTATTTTCTTGTCTTTCGATTCCTATGGTCTAAAACTCGTATTGTTTGTCTGTCTCACCTTCTCAAAATAATCTAATAATTTGTCCTCTACATACAATGCATAGGAACAGCCCTGCATTTTGTCAATAAAAAGCAGTATTTCAAATCTGTCATGTGGCATGTCTTTCACTGTAATATTTATCAACTTTGTGTATTTTAGCTTTCATTATTTTTTTCTGGCTCATGCTTTTTTTTACTGACAATAAGTTAAAATGACTGCTATCTCAGAAGTTTTGTTTAAAAATGAAAAAAACCCATTCTAATCGGTTATTTTTGGTGGATTTTACTGTCTGCTTATATTTAATTATAATCTACTCAAGTAGATCAATTAAGATATGTGTATAAAGATACGAAAGGTATTACGTGATCACAGCTTTAACTAAACATTTTTTGTTTAAATTAACTCTTGGAAAGCAGAATATTTAGTTTATAACTTGAAGATTTCTAGTGTTTATTAATTTCTGTACTGCTCAGAGGTACTTAACAGTATGTATAAAAGGTACCTAGGGTGCTTTGATGCTGTTTATCACAACAGAATAAGAAAAATAGGAAAAGGTTGTTTTGATTAAGTTCAAATTAAAGACTGAAGAAGCGCAGAATTGTACAGGACATTCTAAAATTAACGTGACCTCTTCTGTGGAATTACTGTTACCGTGTGGAAGAAAATGGACTAATTAACCTGTGCAAAACTAGACCATTATAGAAGTATCTGACTTTGAACTACTGCTGTTTGAATAGTCAGCTAGAAGGACAAATACAGGGGACACATCAGTAGAATTAATGATGGTGGCAAAGTCACTTCACAGAAATGAGATTATATTGCTCAGACAGTCCATGGGGAGAAACCAATAGAAGAGACTAGATATTTTTTTAAAGGAAAATGACAATAATCTAGTTTATATGTTGTTTGCAAGTATAAAAGTTGCATCTGAGAGCAGTAGATTTTGCAGTGCCAATTTTCGCTGCTTCCAGCACTGCTAGTAGGGCTGTTATAAATATTCATAACAATTTTATCACTCCAAAAAACAGCTTTAATATATAGTATGCCAAATATATTAAATGTTTATTTCCTTACGGCTTTTTTATACTCAGAAAACAAATGTTGACTGATACAGTGCAAAGGGTTTTAAAAGAGCCCAGGTGGCTTTTTATAAAGAACTGCATTCTACATTTGTTAAACAGGGTAATGTTTTCTCCCAGCTACCCTTCTGTTTAATTCTGGGTATGCTACCTAGAATTTACTTCTCCTCTCATGCAATACATATAAATGTCTGCTCTAAGAGTAAGACTGAGGCCTTGTCAGGACTACAAGATCTAAGCTGATGTAGCTCAGTTCTGGAGATTGTTGCTAATTCTGCATAGAGATGCTTTATTTTGGGTTATAAATTCAGTCAGACTTCTGTGGATAAAGTATTACCAAACAACATTAGGACTGAAAGTGGCTTCTCATGGAAGAACTTACGAAGTGGTAAACAGAAGCAGTAGCAGCAGAGTTTCCACAAAGGCTGGTGTAGGGTGTACAACAGGCCTGCAGGGCTTGGCACTGCTTACCACTCTTCTGAAAATCAGCAGATTGATTGCCAGCCTGACAACTGGCTGACAGGTCTGATTCTGCACCCACATGGGCAAATCTCATCTGGTTAGGGATGAAACTTGGACCTTTTTCTGCATGACAGTAATTTCTGCACAAGTTCTTTTGAATGCATACTTCATTCCAGCTTTCTAACATGGGGAAAAAAACACGAGAAAGAGAAGCTCACTCCTCTTTCCCTCATCCACCCATAAGGATTATATTGGCTTTGGTGAAGACAGTTCTTTGTGTTAGTATTCAAGCCTCTTCTTGTAGAGAACATGGTCACTTTCAGGCAGTGTGTATTTGCTGGCTTTTGGTGTTGTTTTTTTGTTAGTTTTGTTTTGTTTTTTTTTTTTTTTTACTTTAACTACAAAGGTGTGATCCATGGGGTTATTCATTTGTGTTCCCAACTTTATCAACCATATATCTTCTTGGTTCACACCTTGTTGAAATATCTCAGGTTCCTCAATAAACTCTAGGTATAACAGCTATGGCTTTGATATATGGTCATATGGAAATGGCTCAAAAGCATATAACATGAACAGCCACAGAGCCATCTGCAGGGCAAAATTTTAGGTACCAATCTTTTCCATTATGTTATTTTTTCTATACTGTTACAGTGATTATACTATTTGATATACACTATTAAATGCCTGTCCATCTAAAAAAAGGCAAAAACAGTGACTGGGGAACAACTCTCTGAAAGGTATGCATGTTAGTACATGTTTTCATTAATCGGTGTTCTCCAGGCATATACAAACACCTGACAGTTACAGAACACATATACTGAAAATTACTCATAGAAGTTAAAACCATTATTCCTTTTTGCCTAGCTTCACTCCCCCTTTACAGCACAATCTACTTCACTGCACTGTGTGAACACCAGCCAGAAATCAGCAGCAATTCCTGCTACTCTTTTGGAAGGACCCAGGACATCCATTGACAATGATTCCAACATAAAATTTCACATTCAAGTGTGAGTACAGCTTTTCAGAGAAAATTTTTAACACTTGCTTTGAATGGCCAACAGTAGGTGTGTCCTGGGTTCAGCAGTAGCAGTAATTTTTCTCCTTCTTAGTAGCTGGTGCAGTGCTGTGTTTTTGATTTTTTTG
>WYDI02018357.1:2650-48959 GCA_009867235.2 Psittacus erithacus
CCCCCCCCTCCCCCCCCCCCTTCCCCTTCCCCCTCCCCTTCCCCTTCCCCTTCCCCTTCCCCTTCCTTTACCATTCTGGCCCTGGCCAGCCCCATGCAGCTGATAATTCCCTGTGCTGCTTAACAGGCACACACTTCCAGCATCCCTCTGGAAAAACATTTTAAATGCTGTCTGTAAATGCGGCCCAATGTGTACCTTCACTAATATGCAGATATTACATACTATTCCCACTTTGTAACTCCAAAGGAGGAAGTATTG
Organism: Psittacus erithacus; assembly: GCA_009867235.2. Taxonomy (NCBI): domain Eukaryota; kingdom Metazoa; phylum Chordata; class Aves; order Psittaciformes; family Psittacidae; genus Psittacus; species Psittacus erithacus. Next base: position 2,909 of record WYDI02018357.1, read on the forward strand.
CTCGGTTTGTCTGATGTCAGGTCTCTTGTGTCTTTCTCTGAGGTTATAGTACAAACCGATGTACATGAGATGCACACTACCAGATGGGGAGGGTGGCTAAAACTGATGGCAAGTCTCAAGAACTGACAACTGAAAAATGCCAGGCAGGTGAAGTCAGGAAAATACAACAAAGCAATACAGGTTACAGTAGCTGGACCCTGCACAGTTTCAGAAAGAAAAGCAACCTCAAAATGCTTATATGAATGAATCTCAAATGAATTAAAAAAAACCCTTAGTACTCTGCCTTTTAAATGTCTCATCTTTTACGAGATAAAAGATTCTCTGCCTTCATTAAAAAAAGGTGGTTAGAATAAAATGAGGCTCTGCTTAGCACAAGAACTTCTTTTTTTCACATAGTATGGAAACGGTAAGAAGGGACAGAGCATTCAGTGTTAGATGTCAAAAACTGAAGTGGCTAGAGAAGCCCATGTAAACCTTGGAAGTATAGTAGTGTAGAAAAGAAAATGGCATGGATCCATCAACTTTTCCTGGAGTCCTGGCAGTGGACACATACTGGGAGGAAAAAAGAAGAGAAAAAGAAAAAGGAAAAACATATTAGCCACAGCATGGCTGTTACTGGAGTTATATATTAACTTGTCCAGAGGAAATGAAAGGCAGCAAAATAACACAGGGTTCCTGATTTCATTGTAACTTTATCCAAAAGCCATACTGTGGCAAGTATTCTGCAAACAAATAGGAAGACAGACCATCTCCAAAGAATCTATATCACAGGCCAATACACTAAATAGTAAGTGAGTCAAGAACGTATTTTGTTATGCTGACAAAAACAGAAAAGGAAAATAATATGAGATAAAATAGACTGGAATAAGAATAAGGGGAAAACCCAGCAAAACAGAAAGGTGGGTGAAAGGGGAACAGAAAGGGAGAAACAGGAAAACTGGGAAAGGGTAATGACAGTGAAGTGGCAGGAGATGGTGGAAGAAACTGTTGTAATGAACTTTTGACATTTTAAATAGTTGTCCATTCCGTCTGTTCATCTCTATTCATCCCATCCACACCTACTGTACTGTAGTATTATAAATGACTTCAAGATTTGCTTGTGGAAAACTATGAGTTTCTGGCAACAGATGCTGTAGTGATCCTGACCAGAAGACCACTGTACATTTGGGACCCAGTGACCCACACTACAGCTTCCCCAGGCAGGTGCTGCATGCCCAGTGTGGCCTTCAGGCTGTGCAGTGCCGTGCCATGGCATACCACACGCCTTTCTCCACCACAGCCTGCACATGGTGCCAGAGCAGCCTGTGGGCAGCTCCCATTCAAAACTGCTGACAAAGTCTTGTCTTTAACAGGGCAACAAGAAGTTCTCTGGAGAAAGTCTTTCCTTTTTTTTCGACAATAGAAATGATGACTGAAGTTGCTTTCTCGCTAGGAAATCCTGTAACAGCTTGAATGTCTGGCAGGGGTGACTTGACCTCTCTCGCTACCAGGAATGGGATCTGCAAGGCGTCTTGCTCATGGATTGGAGTCCATGTTCAATGCCTGTGGCTCCCAGCACCCTAAAGGATGTAACAATCTATGCTTTACTCTTCTTATTGTGTTAGCTCTAACAAATAGCACTGTGATATTTTACAGGGTCTGAGCACTTCTCTTACTGGAATGGACACAAATCAGCATCTCCCAAGGCAAAACCAGAAGCCTAAATTAATACCACTCTAAAGAGCTAAAACCAGCACCTAGTAATAAAACTGAAGCATAATAAAGCTAAACCTTTATTCTCCAAGAACCACTGACATACTCTCCTCCACCTGCAAGGTAGTATGTATGCATTCAGTACGAATGACATCAGGCAGTGCCAGAAGATTCGACAGTTAATGGAAATAAAACCCTTTCACAGAGACTCCTAGGCCTTTTCCTCCCAGGAAAGTTAAATTTCTTCCTTACCAAAAATAGAACAACTATTTGGGAAAAGCTCTCCTTGTGGAAAATTAATTCAACATAATAATGCCTTTATCCTTTTTTTGTTATTTAATCCTTGATTTATATAGGAACAATGAAAATATTATTCTGAAGCAAAGCCATCTACACTGACTTTTACTAAACGAAAAAGTCTGAGATAACTCCACAAACACAAAAGTGCAGATCAGGAAGTTCATTTCCATTTGAAAGTTGAAAGAAAGCAAGCATCATACAGCAATCATCTCAAACAATGAGACACACCTCTTGCCCCTGTATGCAGTCATATCCTAGTGTTTTCTCACAATACATCCACAAGCTTGACTAAATCATAGCAGGAAGCCATGTAGTACCCACTACTTAACACATTATCATCTAGTCTGTGTAGGCCCGTTCTTCAGGCCTGAAAGTAAAATAAATTGAGTTTTTAGGTTTATTACTACCAGACAGCTAAGACTGTTTTAATTCCTTTGGGAGCACACATCCTGCTTGCTATAGTGATTTATGAGATACTGTAATCCAGACATTTTTGTCATGAGTAGTACAGTCACTACAATGAGTATTAGAATACTTTCCAAACACTTCATATGCACCAAATGGAGATCAAACTATATTATGTGCTTATAATGCAAGAAAACCATCTTATTCTGTGTATCCTCAGAATCCAAGTGATTTCAAGACATCAGTCCAAGGTTAATGTACTTTAAGAGCACAAACCCAGTGTCAGTAAAGACCTGAATCAGGTTTGTCTCAAAATCCCTTTGTGTTGCATATAGATAATACACTGTGTCACAGCAAAGCAGGAGTGGGAAGAGTGGTGGTGATGAGCAACACTGTCCTAGCTTTTCTCCTACTGCCAGCCCTGCAGATGTAGTCTCAGGTAGCTTTGGATGAGGGGGCAGCTCCCCAGCACAATGGTCTTCTGGGGCTGCATAGGCAGTGGCCATTCAGAGACAGTGAGCACTGAAGAAACATATAGTGGCCTTAGCCTGGTGGGCACCTGGAGAGGCAAGTGAACAGGGGACATTTTGTGTCCTGCAGCTCAACTGAGGCAGGAGCGCATTGGCTGTGGTGAACAAGGTGACTCACATTTCCTCTGCCTTGATGCTGAGTTGCCCTGGGTGTGACAGTTAAAATCAGCTTCCCCCATCTTCACTCTGAAGACAGCATGTACCTTGTAATATTTATCTATCACAGAATCCTAGATGTCTTGATAATTAGTGTAAGTAATAAAATAATTATTCCTCACCGAAAATGGAAAACGCTGACAGTAGGGATTGGTTACAGCCAGCTACATCTGGCAAGCTAAACCACCAAAGGTGTGTTTTATTATGCGTATCAAAATGTTACCTTTCTCCTGCTAGGCTGCTCATCTTTAAGAGTAGCATTGCCACAAAGAAATCCATTCTTAGTCCTGTCACCACAATTAAGAAAATGTTAAAATTTGAAGAACACCTCCTTAGAGAAGGTGTTAACTGATTGACTTCAACACAGCCAAATAAAGTCTGTGTCTAACAGTACCAGACAAGTTTTAAGCAGAAGCCTTTTAGCCAACAGTAACTAGCTGCCTCTATCTCACTATTCTTTCACCACTAAATTTTTCTTAAATTCCTCCATTTTGTCTTTGTCCTGTCCTCCCAGGACTATGCAGCATTGCATACGGAAATCTACAATTTTTTGCAATGTCAGCCACTTATAAAAATTAAAAGCTAAGCATTTAAAAATAATATAGTACATTATTCTCACTAGGTACTTGAAAACAACTAATATAGTTTCATGCCTTCATTTAATGTAGTCCTTTATGCAGTTAATCTGAAAGAAAACCATGCACTTTCAGATGAAAACTTTTTATTTAGATTATAATTTCAAATTAAACTATTAGATAGCACTATTGTCTTCATGACAGAGAAATGCAAGAGAAGTACAGCAATGTCTGTTTGTGTTTAGTTAGATGCGTACTTGTGTAAATACAAAAGTTCCAAAAAAAAGACACAATGGCTTGGCAATGAAGAGAGGTTCCCTTACACTCTACAAGACGTAAGTTTTTAAATACCAGAGATGATCGCACTATTTGTTAAGAAAGCCTGGAAAGAATAAAGTAACAGAAATAAGAGAAAACCTTCCTCTGGTGCTCCCTGCATTGCTTTTTATTTCACATGCAATATCCCAGTTTCACATTCAAGACTTGATGGAAGAGCAGCCCTTTGCATAAGCTTCTACCAATGGGAGGACACTTTACAGCAAAGAGGACATATGAAGTTGAATGCTTAAAGTCTAAGAAGGACATCTGTAGGTGAGTATCTTGTTCACAGAGCAGACATTGAAGCTTGATATTATGAAGATTCAGTTGCATCAGCGCAAAAGAAAATACCCTTTAGCTCCATCTCTTTTGGATTTACTTGTGTCCCTGTATCTGGTTTCCTGCTGGACTAAAGCAAGAGGTTAGTATTGACCAGCTTGGGCTCAGGTAGTTTTAGGTAGTAACTGAGTACCCAGTTTTAATTTTGAGACCAGACTGTGGAAAGAAACTGATTCCAGTCTGGGGCTCATTCAACAACAAAGTGCCTGAATCCTGCTTTACAAGGGCATGCCATTTAGTGGATCCAATTCAAGATTAAAACAACAGTCTTTTGAAGAAATACAATCCCAAATACACCAGCATGTCAGGTTCTTTTTCCCTAGTTTACTCTGAATTAAGAAGCGCCATCTACTTTGGTCGAATGTGTTTTCCTTTCACATTTCTCCAGTCCTCTGTTTATTAGCCTTGCTCTGAACACAGGAACATGCTGTCTGGAACAAATTGGTCTCCAACGCCATCTCACTTGTCACCTCATCAGTACTGTTGAGGCCACCTGAGATGCCTTTTTGGCTCCAAAAGTCACAGTGTTTATTTATAGTGTGGTGCACATGAGGACTTCATGCCAGACTTGTAGCACCTCTCTATGCTACTCTAGGGCTAATTTTAACTCCACTTGCTCCAGCAGGTCTTTGGTGTTGAATCTTCCTGCTTTTCTTTGCAAGGACAGACTGGCAGCCATAAAAAACACTACACAGCTTAATTTAGTTTTTCCACAGAGTTGTACATTTGCTTATTTCCAGTGTCCTTTCTCTCTCCATCAGGTAATAAATGATGGCAAGTTATGTCAGCAGTTGCAATACCTTTGGGAAGTCTGGTGCCTGTAACTCTTGTCAATTACCCACTTGTAATTTGTTATGATGACTGATGACATGTTCAAAGACCTTTTAGGCTCAACACTGAATCTTGCACTCACAGGAGGAGACTGAGCAAGGTAAGGATTCACCTCATCTCCTGTGTAGGTGTATTAGGTAATCCCAATCTTGTTTATAAACCTTGGGTAAAGAACAACACCTGCAGATATATCTGCAGGGAATGAGATCAATACCTTGACTAGCTCCGGCTGGGTAGCAGTACTTTGTATTCTCCACAGCTTCCTCTCTCCATAGACAGAAAGAATTACTCATGCAGATGGAAAAAGAGAAAAAATATTAACAACAAAAAACAAAAAACAAAAGGAGAGGAGAGGGGAAAGGGAAAGACAGGAGAGGGAGAAGGAGAAGAGAGGGGGAAGGGAAGGGGGAGGAGTAGGGAAAGGGAGAGGGGGAGGGGGAGGTAGAAAGGGAGAAGGGGAGGGAGAAAGGAAAGGAAAGTAAAAAGAGAAGGGAGGAGAAGAGAGGGGAGGAGAAGAGAGGAGAGGGAGAAGGAGAGGGAAAGGAAAGGAAAGGGAAAGGAAAGGGAAAGGAAAGGAACTGAACATAATGGCAGAAAATAATAAAAAAATCAAGAGCAGTCATGATGTGGAAATTTATTAGCTAAGCCAAATCAGGGATAAATTTGTCTTGCTTTGTTCTTAATTTTTCCACTACTTTGCATCAGTAATTTCATCATCAGTAGATCAGGAAAATTTCTTCTGTCTTTATAAAGCAGTGGTCAGAAAGTGCTTTATATCATAAAAGGTGGCTTTCTTCTCATCTGTATCAGTTTTCCTTGAGGTATCTGACTTGCATCTAGCACTTTACAAGATTAATACCAATACCAATTGATCAAATGATTCCATGATCAGTCCTACTTAGTTTTCCCTCTGTTCATGATTTCATTTTAAATGGAAACTTCCTCTGCAGCAACTGCTCTGATGTACAACTACACTACTGATTTACCCATATGCAGAAAAGGACCTGTCTAAACAAATTCCTGCATTCAGCCTCATTACTGAAAAGCAAGATACAATTGTTTTTCTTGGCTGGACATTTGGTTACAAGTTTAGTCCACAATGCACAAAGCATGGCTGTTTAAGGCTCATAGGAGAGTAGAACTCAGAAAAGAAAGCCAAGAACTCATTTACATTTAAAAATAATTTTAAAAGTTTAGAGCAATTGTGATGCCAGATAAGGTTTTGAAAAAGAAACAAAACCTGTTTGGCAAGTTTCAGTTTGATACAAGCCAAGAGACACCTGGAAATCCCCATTCAACAGATGTTCTACCAGTACCAGAAGGGTCACTCACCGTATTTACTTAACTTTTCTGTCTTTAAAAAGGATATAGTAGCTTTTTACCTTCATCAACCAACATTTATATTTAACTTTCTTAAGAGCAATGAGGAAATGTTAAAGAAATGTGTATACATTCTTAAACATTTTATTGATCTAATTTCTTATGGAACACTCTGTCTTTCTCAAATATTTTTGTCAGTCCAAAATTACTCATACATATTTTTTTTTACAGTGGATCTGCTTTACTAATAAACTCAATCTTCCTGCTGGCTAGTTGTAACAGGTCATTTCTCCCCTTAGTCATTTCAGTTAGTGCTTTTGAATACAGCTAAACATGCTGATGCAGAATAACAGGATATGTGGGTTTCGCCAGGTGTTAAATTTCAAACCATTATAACTTTATTGTCCTGATTACAAGCTCGCTCTTTTTCAGTGCACAAAAGGGAAAAAAACCAACTCCCACCCCAAATGGTCACCCAGCAGTAACACTGTAAATTGTCACTTCAGCAGACAGCCATAAACCCATCAAATGACCCCTGGTTATCTAATCTTCTCCAGTTGTCCGGAAGGCTGCAGGGCTGTGGTCCAAACCTGCCTACTCTGAGGCTTATTTCAACACTCCTGACCGCTGGCACTTTTGCCATTGCCATTTCTCTTCCTGATCTATCTATGGCGGAAGTAGCAACACCAGGAGGAGAAGTAAAAGCAGCATCTCTGGTGACACCAGCCACAGCAGGAAAATCATGAACACCAGCACTGCTGAGGATGAGAACAGCAGTAAGGGTGCCCAGAAAGGAATAAAACTGAACATAGGTGTGAAATCAAATGGTGTTCTGACTAAGCCTATAACCAGAATAATGCAGGTACCATCCAGCAAGCTGCAAATGGGCTTCAAAATTAATTTTGCACACAACAGAACATATTACATTACTGGTTTCAAATACGCTTGTTTATACTTCTGCCATAAGTATAGTAAGCAAGAGGCAAGCATTGTGCTTTTCAAGGATAGGGATGTATCATGAGCCATCCCAGTTCTCTGAGTTACTAGCTGACACCATGGAGTCACTGGGCTTTTTTGTATCTAGATCTGAAACTTTCTTTCCTAGATTTCTTAAAAATTGAACCTGCGTCTTCGCAGATGCCTTCTTGGGTACCGTAATTTATTTGTAGGTCTGAGTCCTAGGCTGACCATTATTTTACCAGGTTCAGTCTCAATAACTGTAACTCCCCAGAGGAAAACTGATTTTTATTATGGACTATTTTCCCATAAGTGATTTGTGAAACAAAAGATGGGTAGCAGCTGCAACCTTTTTAACCATTTTGTAAATCCCTCAGAGTCATCCGGCTGTATTTATTTCCAGCACAGTGTCATGCTAGGCCATTCCGGGCACAGCATCACAAACACTTGTCACACACTAAGATTGAGAACCATTCAAGAAAACAGGTGAGCCATATAGGGACTACTGTTTGGATGCACGAAATACCATTTATTCAACTTTCTTTTTTTTTTCTGTCTTTGGTAGAACACAGGTTGTCCATGCCTCCATCCTCTCAGGGTACAAAACAACTTTATCTTGGAAGCACCATACACCTCACAGCAACCCAACACAGGAGGATGTTGAGTGCACCCTCAGTAAGTCTGCCAACAACACCAAGCTGTGTGGTATGGTCAACACACTGGAGGGAAGGGATGTCATCCAATGGGACCTTGACAGGCACAAGAGGTTGGCCAATGCAAACCTCATGAATCACAGAATGGTTGGGGTTGAAAAGGACCTTAAGATCTAGCTCCAACTTCCCTGCCATGGGCAAGGACTCCTCAGACTAGACCATGTCTCCCAAGGTTCTGTCCAACCTGGCCTTGAACACTGTCAGGGATGGGGCATTCACAACTTCCTTGGGCAACTCATTCCAGTGCCTCACCACCCTTACAGTAAAGAACTTCTTCCTTATATCCAATCTAAACTTTCCCTGTTTAAGTTTAAATCCACTACCCCTTGTCCTGTCACTACAGTCCCTAATGAAGAGCCCCTCTCCTGTATCCTCGCAGGCCCACCTCAGCTACTGGAAGGCTGCTATGAGGTCACCACACAGAACAAAGGCAAGTGCAAGGTCCTGCACCTGGGTTGGGGCAATCTCAGGTACAGCTACAGGTTGGGTGGAAAATGGATTGAGCGCAGCCCTGCAGAGGAAGACTTTCAGATGTTGATTGATGAGAAGCTCAACATGACTTAGCAATGCGGCCCAAAAGTCAATCGTATGCTGGGCTGCATCATAAGAAATGTGGCCAGCAGGCTGAGGGAGGTGATTCTCTGCTCTGGTGAGACCCCACCTGTAGTACTGTGTACAGTTCTAGCCTCCAACACAAGAGAGACATGGACCTGTTGAAGCAAGTCCAGAGCAGGGTCATGAAGATGATCAGAGGGCTGGAGCACCTCTCCTATGGAGACACGCTGAGAGAGTTGTGCTTGTTCAGCCTGGAGAAGAGAAAGTTCCAGGGAGACCTTAGAGCAGCTTCCAGTACCTAAAAAAGGCCTATAAGAAATCTGGAGAGGGACTTTTTCAAAGGGCTTGAAGTGACAGGACATGGGGAATGTCTTTAAACTGACAGAGAGGAGATTCAAATAAGGTATTAGGAAGAAGTTCTTCCCTGTGAGGGTGGTGAGGCGCTGGCACAGGTTGCCCAGAGAAGTTGTGGATGCCCCATCCCTAGCAGTGTTCAAGGCCAGGTTGGACAGGGCTTTGAGCAACATGGTCTAGTGGAAGGTGTCCCTGCTCATGGCAGGGGGTTGGAACCAGATGATCTGTAAGGTCCCTTCCAACCCAAATCATTCTGTGATTCTGTGATATGTGATTGAGCAGATAACCCTTGGGAAATGCTTATCACATTCAGCAGGGAATTCTCATTACTGTCTGGCTTCTACATCTCTCCTTTAAATGTGTTCAACATTTGTAAATACACTGGCTCTTTCATGTCTGAGACACCAGCCAGCTTAATTCTGTATCCATACAAAGGGAATTTATTAAATGCAAACAGTGTCCCAACTGACTATCATTTGGTCCTAAAGTCACTTCTGTTCACTTCAATCTGGGTATGAGGATTCAAAGCAAAACAGTTATATATATAGGCCCGACTACAATGACACAGACTTTCCTCCTCTCTAAATAAACGTGAACACAAGTAAAACAGGAGAATAATAATAGTTCTGTTGAAAAGTCCTGAGCGCACACTTGTGGAAACTTTTAAGAGGCTAATAAATAGGACTATTTGAGTGAATGAAGCTTTTCTCTCAGCTTGAGACTGCAATCGCTGAAACTGATATGCAGTCAAATTAATACTAGGCGCTCTCAGCAGAGTTGAACTCTCTTATTAAGCAGTAGCTACTGCTATTTGGAAATAAAAGCTTTAGCTAGTCTGTGATTAATGTTGTGTATTGTTTTGATGTGAGGACAACATAAGAGGATTTCAAAATTAATCATATTGGCCAGTTTGAAGAAATGCTTTCCAGATTTGATGAACAGCACAGCAAACAGAAGACTGTGCATCTCTTGAAGAAAACACTGGCTCATATGTGTATGCTCATGTGCATACCGAGGGTGTCTGGAGGCAAGTACTGAGATAGCCAAGCCTGCTGAAATTGCTTGATGACAATGAGCAGCATTGTGGGCCCACCCTCCTGCCACACCCTCCAAGCCAGTGTGTGCACCTTCAAACATATTGCTGATTTTTAAAACCAAATTTATGGCATATCATCATGTGAGGGTATTAATGCCAACATATGACACCTTCTGTTAGAAAAGCTGTGTAGGCCTTTTTACATTGGTTAGTATTTACAATAGAAAAACAAAGCCCAGGCTGGATTGTGTAATTCTGTTTTGACATGACTGATGTTACCCATTATTTACACCAAAGAACAAAAGCACAGACGTAACTTTCTGAAACTCATACACTGAAATCCATACGGCTACATTCAAATTTTCACTTGTATTCACTGGTATTTAGGAACCTTCAAAAGGTGTTAGCAGACCATTTCAGTACTACTGAAACTGTATTCCTAACCAGTCTGCTCACATAGTAAATGTCATTCATTATTTGGTCAAAGTCACAAAAAAGGAAGCACAACAACAAATGTAATCAACGTAGTACATGAAGCAAAGTTTCATCTTCGCATTCAGACAGACAGCTTCTGCTCACCAATGTAAGCGTTCACATTTTATGAAATGGAAAAGGTTAGCTAGTTTTTTTAGCAGCACACATTTGCATTGACTCATTCTGGAAAGTATTTGTCAAAATGAGTATCCACACATGAATTTTTATTACTTATCTGGGTACTCCCCACCTACTAGTAGAAATAATAGCAAAACACTTTGGGGCATGTTAACGTTGCTAATAACAATAATAATAGATGGCTCGTCCCCATCTTTGAAATAATAAAAATAATGAGTAAACTGTTAGGGGATTGCAGTGGGACTAGAAGGAAAACATAATAATATTATTCACCTTTAAGCTAAAAGAATCTGAATGCATGGTTCCAGTTAAGCAATTCCATCTTTAAAAGACATGCAAATAAATATTCAAATTAGAAAGCAAGTTGAAATACAGTACGTTTGTTCATCCAGGCTACATTTAATCTGGTGGTAAGCAGAGAGTTCTGTTACTTTATTCACCTTTGCTCCTAGTGTAAGCAACGAGGGTGAGTTTGCATTCAGGGTTGGAACACAGCGCAGTGCCCGGGGGGCACCAAAGGAAGCTACAGCCAGTACTGCTGCTTGTAAACTTAGTAAAGCACATGAATGAGCATACCGCTAAGAAAAACTGTGAGCTGCTTTTTTTTTTTTAATACACCTTTCTGGTATTTAGCTTTGTTTTCTACCTCACCTTTCTCTCCCACATTGTTATGAGTGTCACCTTCAGGAAAAGAGTCCATACTTCTAAAGGTCTGAGACCCAGGCAAGGGGACAAGTTTTCTAGTTTGTAGAGTCTTACAAGATCTTTGTACAGAGGTTTTCGTAAGGTCTTGGCTTAAGCTGTGCTGTTGCATTTGTGTAGCACTGCATTAAATACACCTTTCATCTAGAATAGCTACAGACCTACTCACCACACAGATGATCTTTTAAGAATAACACACCTAATGTTTATCAAACATTGAGGTCTTTACAGGCTGAGTACTGCCAACGGGTTTGGGGCCTATTTCCCCAAACCTCCCTCTCTCCAGAACACAAGCAAAAAACTCACAAAATGTCATTTTGTAGGAAGGGTAAGAAAGCAAAAGCGAAGGTAATGCATAGATAATCTGAAAACAATGTAGCCAGTATTGAGATGTGAGAGGTCTGAAACTAAAAAAATCTCACTGGGGAAGGGCAGAAAAATTTACAACCAGGCTTTTCCTAGGGGAATTATATGGCTGTAGAAATTCAGCCAAATGAATAGTCTGAATTCAGCAGTGTTGCCAGTAGCTACCACAGATTTGTTACTCACTGTATATTCCCCACCTCATAATGACTTGCTTGTTCCAGACAAAAATACAGTTCAGTAAAACTGCAATCTGTGAGGAGTTTGGTTGGTTTTATTAAAACTATTTCCTGAGCTAAATACAAGAGTTGATGGATACTGGGTAATGTTTCAAATTAAGGTATGTAAGAAAGCATCATAACTAAGTATTGCAATAACACTTTAATCAGATACCAGACTAATCCTGTATCATGCAGACCAGTCCATCCGTCTGGTAGCAGTTTTCTCCTTAAGAAGCATCACAGTAATAAATTAAAACAGTCTTTCCTTGATTTCACTATAATTACAGCAGTCTACTGCATTGCTAATAGAACAGCCAGAGAATGTAGACGTGTAAGTAAGTGTACTGGCCATATACTGCTTTTTTACCTATGCCAATAATTACAGCCTGTTACATACACTTTCAGAAATGCAAGAACACTGGGGAAGAGAAGGGCAATCCAGAAGGCTAAAGGAGATTTCAGGGAGGACTGTGTGGTGGGACAGCAGCAGTCAGACTGTACACCAGAGGCAGGAGCAGATCTGGCAGCTGCTAAAGAAGGTACTCAGATGAAATGTTTACTCTGAGCAACAGCCTCTCCACAGGTTAGTGTAGAAAGCAGAAACAGCCCAAGCCTGATCTGCGTCAAGCAGTGGCAAGGGGCAGGCATTGTTTGCTGCTTAAAAGTTGTGGGCAAAGTAAAGGAGGCTTCTGGCTCTCTGAGCCACTGTAGCATCTGAGGGCCAATACTTCTCAAGAATAGAAAGAAAGAAAATAATTTAATACATGCATTTACTTTTAAACTGTGATTTGGCTTTATGTGAATAAGCTGCCAGCACAAACATGTGGTCAGGTTTTCATATTTAGTATTTCTCCAGGGAAAACCTTAGCTTTGCAACCTGGATCACCAAATGACTCAGTTTTTAATACTTGAGTGAGTTTGGAATGGCTGACAGAGAAATATCCCTAAAATGAACCTGTCTGCTGCTAACCACAGCTACATTATATTCAAACACTTGTGTTTCCCAGGCAAAGGCACTGAACAAGCACCATGTTCATGTAACTTCTCCATGTTCAAAGGAATGTGTAGCCAAATTCTATTCAAATTCTTGGGCAGAATTTAATGAAAAATAAAAGAAACCAACCAATGAACCACTGGAGACTCACAGAAGTTTAAACTTATTCATACTGAATTTTGAATTCAGGAAGGATGTTTAAATAATCTGGAGTTTTCTTTTCTAAAGCATTAAAATGTTTTCTGTTTTGTCCCTTCTTTATCAAGCAATTAGACATTTTATTCTCTTTCCTTGCTATCAAGTGTTGTCAGGGCCACTTGTGTTTACTTCCTTATTTGCAGTTCTTTAATGGAGACAAAATGTACAGGTACCAAACAGACTCAGCAATTTACAAAAACAAACACCTAGGTAAAATCAGCACAACATTATTCAAGATTTCCCTCTCACACACCTTCACATCTCTCTTTTTCTTTAGCTAGCAGGCATAATCTACTGGAAGAAGAGAGATTCTGTTTGGTCATAAATCTTACCAACCAGAAACCTACGGGGAGAGATGCCTACCAGATCTGTGGGCCAGCTCCAAAACTGAGACAGAGTTCTTCCCATCATTTAGGACTCAACTATTCTAGATAAAGAGGAATAATCTCAAAACTTGGTTTATTTATTGAGGTCCCAATAGAGAAAAAACCAAACAAACCCTTAAACAACCTTGTGGGCTTTCTTTTCACTGTCATTAATATATAATGAAAGTGAAAAAACATATGTAGTAGCAGAACTATTAGTCATTATACTTTATTATTGCTATTTAAATATTCTTAATCCTTATGATTAAGAGAACATCCCTCACATACACTTTGGGTCCTCTACAATATTAAATATAATGTATCTGATTTTGCAAAGACAGGTTGAGAATGAGTTTAGCTAAAATACACAGTTTAATAAAATTCTGCAGTGATGTGGATAATAATGACACTTTGATATTCCTGCCCAGGATGACAGGCTCCTACTCTGGATTAGGAGGCTAATCTTTAGAATTCAAGAGGGTGTTGGCACGTGGAAAGGCAGAAGAGCCTGAACAAAAATTGCAGGAATTTTCTCTCATTTCTCCTCAGCAATAACTTTGAAGGGATGTTACGCATCTGCTCAGTCTGCATGTGCCACTGAGATTAGTGGCACAAAAAGCCAAGTTGGTTGAACCAATTGCCAGTATACGAGGTAGGTTCCTTGTGGCCTTCATGATAAAGAGTCCCCTGGAAATCATGGGGGGCAGCTGAGCACTTGCAGAATTTTGGGTGGCCTTCATGCTTCCCTTCCCCGTGACCAACTGGGCATCTCACAGACATCAGATCTGGATGCACGGAAGTGCAAAGAAACCAAAACAGGCAACCCCTCTGAAGATCACCCCTTTCATTTACAAAATCTGCCCACAATTCACTAAAGAGAAAGAAGGAAAATTTTGAAAAAGAGAGACAGAAGTAGCAGTGAGATGTTGTGTTTCCAGATGGTGAATTACCACTGAAACAAAGTAGGAACTAAACCCACAGAATTTACATTTTTGCAGCACACTCAAAGAAATAAATAGTTTCATCCTGCTGGGTATAAGGATGGTCCAGACTATGCTCTGCTGGCAGACTTCAACAAAGGTAGCTCAGCTCAAGCGAGTATAGCCACAGGGTAGGTCTGTGTTTTCAGTGTACTTCACTGCCAGGGGAGTTTGGATTTCCTGTAAGAAATCCCCAAATTATAAGCTCTGCCATACACAGAGGCAGACTTTGGATCCCTTGCCAAGGCATTATGGAAGATGTCTACCCTTTTGGATAGCAGGGAAAAGATGTGTGGGAAGACAGTTGAGAATTCCTATCACAGCAATTGTCCTATCTGCAGCTGCACCTTAAAGCCATCCTGCTAGCAGCTGGTAAATTGTGCTGGCCTGATATTTAATTATCCCACTCTTGGGCCACTTGCAGAGTGGTATTACCACAACTAAGGAGAAGGTTGCACATATGCATAGAAATAGCTCTGAAATAACATTAAAGTTTTAATGGTTGAATAAGTTTTGTAACGAAGGCAAGCCCAAATAACTCACAGTAGGTGTTAGGAGTCAGAATTATATGCAGATCACATCTTTTTTTTTTTTTTTCCCCCCCAAGAAAATAAACACTGGAACACACTCAGGAAAATCTGAATAATGATGTCAAAATCTTCATGTTACCCAATTCTTCATTACATGATTTGACACTGTAACATCACAGGACTAGCCTTTCAACTCACTGATGATATCTCCACACTAGAAAACAATCAAAACATGAAAGCAGTTTAGACCAGTTGATCCTTTAATTGTTGTATCCCTGCAGCAGCTAACTTAACATCCAGCACAGCATCAGGCAGCAGAGCAACAGCTACAGATGTTTCCTTAAAGTCTGAATGCAACAAAAAAGCTTGAATGCAATATAATACTTTTCAACTCCGGCTTTACATATGTATGTGTACACATCTCTATCTATAGCTACAGCTACAATCTTCCTGATGCATGACACCACATCTGCCACCTACATGAGTTGTCACCACCCTTTGTTTCACAGTGAGCTAGTCCAGGATCTTCACATCTGTAAAGGTCCAAAGAACCTTCTTGTGCTGTCCTTTAGATTCCTGTTGCACCACATTCCTTGTTTGAGAGAAGGCAGTTAACAAAGTAGTGCTGTTTGAATTAGAAACATGAAAAGACTAAGCCTTTCATCAGCAGTAATTATTTGTTTGAAGTTGAGGTAACATTAGGAAGTTTATCAATGAAAGAAGTGCTAGTGGATGGTAACACAGAAGTAACAATGCCTAACAGGGAGTAGTCAGAACAAACAAAAGAAGAATTTATCAGGCTAAACAGACCACAGACTAAATCAAGAGTAAGCAATTAGAGATGAGAAGCAGAATGTCTCTTCTGGGTTCTCTTCTGCATTCACAAAAAAAAGCTGTACTCTTGATCTCATCCTGCTTGCTTTCCTGTGCTCACAGTCTCCACTCACGAGAGAGGGGAATGGAGCACTAGCTTTGTAGAAAGCACAGCAGCTGAAATCATAAAGGAAAATGAGAAGGTGTCTAGACAGCCTCAAGAGAGCGATGCTGAGGGCACTTTACCCAGCCTTGCTCTTTTATGATTTGGCTTTGGGGGGTAAAAAGACTGAGTACCTTTCTTTTCTGTTTTTTTTTTTTTTTCTCCCCAGGACTTGTTGAAGATCCCTGGCAAATACTTCACTGAAGTACTAACAACATTGCCTGTGAGGGTTAACATCACCAGTCTCATCTATCCCTGCAATTCATAAAGCACTCTCCAATCTGCCTGACAATCCTTTAATGAACTGGAGATGTCTACCAACACCAATAGCATCCAAACCTGTGTCTAGCTGATCACTGCTCCATATCAGATAAAGCACTTTAAAGATGCCTGAAGTTAACATTTGGTAAGCCAAAATTATGCTTATTAACAGCAGCCTGGGTTTGATCTTCTGGTATACTAGTCTGGCTGGCATAAAGTTAATTTACTTCATAGTAGCTGATACGGGGCTATGTTTTGGATTCGTGGTGAAAACAGCGCTGACAACACAGCGATGTTTTAGTTACTGCTGAGCACTGCTTACACAGCCTTAGGAGTTCTACTCACACCACCCCACCAGCAAGC
Source organism: Psittacus erithacus (assembly GCA_009867235.2). Lineage (NCBI taxonomy): Eukaryota > Metazoa > Chordata > Aves > Psittaciformes > Psittacidae > Psittacus > Psittacus erithacus. The sequence goes on from WYDI02018357.1 coordinate 19,555, forward strand.
AAGCTGGGGGTGCACAAGGAATTGGGAGGGGACACAGCCAGGACAGCCAACCTCAACTGACCAGTGGGATATCCCAGACCATATGGCATTCTGCTCAGCATACAAAGCTGGGGAGAAGGAGGAGGAAGTGGGGGTGTTTATGGTGATGGTGCTTGTCTTCCCAAGTAACCTTTAGGTGTGAAGGAGCCTTGCTTTCTTGAGGGTAGATGAACATCTGCCTGCCCATGGGAAGCAGTGAATGAATTCCTTGTTTTGTTTTGCTTACACATGCAGCTTTTGCTTTGTCTACTAAAGTGTCTTTATCTCAACCCATTAGTTTTCTCACTTTTACCTTCCAAACTACTTCCCCATCCTGTTGTGGGAAGTGAGTAAGCAACTGAAGGTGTCTAAACTGCCTACAGGGTTAACCAACTGACATCTGTGAAATGAATAAGAAAAGCAGAAATTTCTACATCCAAGAGCAGCTATGAAGGGCAGACACTTCTCACAGATACTTCCAGACTAAGAGACAGAGATTCCAAAGCGACAGTGACTGAAAAACAAAGGAAGTATTATTTAGAAAGAAATTTTTTCCAAATAAAATGGTTTTCAGAGAAAATAGTGGCAGCCAGGACCTATGAATTTGTCCTCCTAGGAGTACAATGACCACTTGAATAGTGCTACTTTGCTGGTGAATCAGGTTTGGGAACAGTGTGTGCCCAGGAAGTATGGTCATATCAGTGATGGAATTTCATAAAAACCACCTAAACCTACCCTTCTTGTTAAAGAATATCAGATCAGCTTTAGTTTATCATCAAGGTCTCTTGCTTCCAAAATCTGCAGTGTTAAATCCACTTGCTGTCCTCACACTGATTTGTTTTCCTTTTCCAGCTGTGATGGGGTAGGAAATGGATGAATGGATAACTTGAGATATTTGAATAACTTGAGATACTTTATAAATGCATACACCTACATCACAGAAACACCTTCAAGAGGTGGCAACTTCTCCACTGAACACTGCTATTGACCCTTTAAATAGCACACGAATTCTCTTCTGAGGCAAGTAACATTTATTTGGGTGGTTTTTTACATCGCATTTCTGGTCTCTATTTATCAGCTTTGGCTCAGTTGATTTCCTACTTTGCCATTTGTCTCCTGCAGTTATTTTTCTCTCTGAAATACTTTTTTCCATATGCCTCCCTATTGCATCTTGCTATTTCTACATTTGTTTCCTTATTCACATCTGCGTATCTTCCAACTATTAATCTGCACAAACCACTGAGAAATAAGCCTGTTTTCTTTTTTCTGAATTCATGCAACATTTCCCATTTTTCCATCTTCCTCTTCTGTGCTGTTTACACAAGGCTGACAGGATTTTACTTTACAGTGGGTGAAAACCAGATTAAGGTACTTGTCTCCAAGTACCTTTAAACGAGGAAAAAGAACATTTGGAACAGAGCTGACGTGAACTTCTTTGGAGTCATGGCTCCAGGCCAGGCAAACAGGGCCTGCTGTATTTCAGCAGCTCTTCCAAAGCAGAATCAGAATTGGATGGAGGCTGGAGCCCCAGGCAGAAAGACATCTGTAATACTACTTCCCCCGGAACATTTCCCTGACCTGTCCTTCCCCTACTTTTCGTTTCCCAGGTTGACGATTTTAGCTGTGTTCCCTATTATAAAGCCCAAGTCTTACGTTAATATTCTCTGTGGTCTTTACATTGACTGTTTAATGAAATGTTACTCGTACTTCAAAGGGACGGAGATGGAGATGTACTTCTCCAGTCTTGATGGCTTAACACAGGTTTGTCATATAAAGCCAGTACTACATTTTATGAGTCACTCTCTCACAGAAGGAGTCTGCTTTACATATCTGGCTTCAGGGAGCAGTGTGGGAAGTTACTCTGTGGATTAGCTTCCTGCTATTGCTATAGGCTGCTTTGCTTGCTGCCTAGCGAAGCACATAATAGAGAGGCAAGAATATAAGGTTCTAACATTTCTGCTTTGAATTTTCTTTTAACTGCTTCTATTTTGCAGTAAATTGTGACTTAGATAAGCAGATAACATTTGGAAGTGAGCTTATGCTTTTTATTTCTTCACCTGACTTTAATTCCTTTGAACAGTGTGTCTTGACAATCCTAGATTCACCAGACTTTCTGACAGACTAAACACTGTATGAGACACACAGCGTAATTTTTTTTCTGCAGCAGCCCACTGCTGAGGTCACAGCTGGTCATCCCAAACACAAAATAAAGCTCATTGTCTGGAGCTGTCATTTACTTCCAAGACTGTTCACAGATTAGTACCTAATGTTAGGGCATTAGACCCAGTAATGGCTAGACTCCTGAACTGTAGAAGAACTCAAAATTATCACCCACCAAAACTGGTTTGCTGTCTGCAGTAAAAAAGACAAGAACCACGATGAGGACTTGGTAGCCAGCAGCTTTTGTCCTTTATGCTGCCAGCAACAACTGCTCATGGTCAGGTCACCCTGGGAACACATGTCCTGGTGCTTTTGAACATATGCATGTGACAGCATGTGAATGAAGCCTATGCATGTGAATGAAACCTATGAGAGGAGAAGTGTGAGCAGACGGGATCAACTTACATTGAGATGTTGTAAGTAAGTATGGTCTCTTTTCATAGTGTCTTGCATTCGGCTTGTAAAACTAGTTCTCCCACACAGAAAACAATCCAGGTCATTAATTTATGCTTTAGCTCTAAAGACTGAGCTAAGAGGAATATAAATCTTGGAGAAGCAGGAAGGCAGAAAATTAACACTGCTGGGAAATGAGTGATAATATTAACTTGCTGCATAGCAATGGATTTCCCCTTTGTTGACAGACTATTTTATGCCACTGAACTGTACTGAAAATTTATTTAATGACAACCCTTCACTAAAAACCTATGAGAAAAGATTTTTTTTTTCCCCACTCCTGAAGAAACAGCAAATGAGCAGAACACAGAGTTTAAGTGCTTTTATACCTTTTAATGCCTTTTTTCTTGACAAAAATGTTAAGATGTCCCAACAACATGGACTACTTAGAGACTATCGCAGAACAGGAAGATGTCAACAGTCAACATACCAGAATTTTCTTTCTTGAAAATAAGGCTTCTGTGTTATTCTTTACTTGCATTTTCATCTTTGCATCTTCTCCTTTCATCTTCTCCTTGTGTAAATAGCTGCGTCTACTGCACCAGTGTCCCCAGCTACAAAAGCCATTTATCAACACTCCGAAAGCATTAGTCAGATTACTGGAAGACATAAATTGCCAGGTGGTGAGGCCCACAGAAGGTAAGAAAGAGAAAGTATGTGATCTCTCATTACAACAACTGCGGGCATTAGGATGACCTACAGCTCTCCCAGCTACAGTACTGTATGGCTATATATCAGCACAGCCATTCCAAGCCCTGAGATTTAGGGTACAGATGATCATATATTACTGCACACTGAAGATCAACTGACAACCAAACATTTAAACTGTAATCAAATGATACTGGAAGGACCTGGAAAAGGATAATAAAAATCAAAATGCAATTTAAGACTCCTGAAATCTAGCAGCACTTCTTTTGTATGACATGGCCATAATTAAGTCTGCTTCCAAGGCATAATTTAAGCCCTAAATTATCAACCCTTATGACCTGATGAATCTTCAAATCTATCAAAAGTCCAGGAGAATATCTTCAGTAAGCATGAAAGGTTAGTTTAATCTAAGCTCTTCGCACTGAAAAAGGCTAGAAGCATTCATATTGTTGCTTGCAGGTGGGTGGAATTAAAAAGCCATAGGTTATCTCCTTTCAGTTCATTTATTGTTTCACCAGCCAATGCTCCAGGTTAGCTGTCCAGAAGTCAGCTAGGTTTACTTAAAGTAGTGGTAAGATAAATTGACCCATTTGACACAGATGTAGATTGGGACAGAAGTGGACACACGGTACCAGAGAGGTGACAGGACTGAACATTCACCAGTTCTGATGCCTTCCTTCACTGCAGTCAATAAGGTGGTTTCAATCTGTTCCTGCCCCACGGCTTCTGTTTTCTACCATATCAGATGTAGCAAGACTACCTATGCATTAGATTTTTAAATAACAGCAGAGGCACAAATTAGAGAGCAATTAAAAAAGCTACTCCTGCATTCTTTTAGGAGTAATATTGCTTGCTAGCACCAGCACAGCAGGGATTTGAATAAATGGAGGTGGACAGAAATATGAGACACAGAATTGACACAGTTTCAATTTTCGAAAGGGCAGGTAGAGAATGGGAAGAAAAAAAATATTTATAACTAAGCAAACAACTGTGATTTGAAATGGTCAAGTGTTTCCATGCACCCAGGGAATAAAGAAAGAAACTTGGAGCTGAAAGGAAATACTTCCAGTGGTGGGTTGCAGTTCTTTATTTCTGATTCACATGTATATGTACGTATACAATGATAGTAGATATCCTTGTATTGCTTAATCTATAAGTCAGCATAGGTCTTTTAACAAATAAACAAAAAGCGCAACTAGTAATTTATATTTCATCTGAGCACTGATACACAGTAGAAAAAATCTGTAATATAAAAGCTTATATCTGTGCAGTTATATGTACTAAAGTCCTCTTCCAACTAACTACTGATTTATTGACACACTATTGTTAGTATAATATAGAATTGCCATATCAAAGCATTAAAAAACTTTTCAAAATATATTAATAAGCAAAGATAACCACGCCTTGACCTTGCAATCCTTTTTTGCATCAACACGTTGATTCACCATTTTCTTTTAACATGACATCTGCTTTAAACAAATTCCTTTTGTCTCAGGCTGCCACTATTAGTCCACCCATATTAATCATATTAATTCATGTATAGCTTTGCTGTTTAGTAATTTCACACAAAGCCTTTAGAATTAAACTCACATCTGAGCTGACATCCAGCACTAAGAACACAAATCTCATATACCCCATTTAGGTCTCGAAGAGTGCACAAGGATCTGCGCTGAACTTCTGCTTTGTGGTAAACTTCTCTTTCAGCTAACAGTTTCTCTCTCCTACAGAATAACACAAGTCATCTGGCTCGTTCTAGGTGGCTTAAACTACAGGTCTACAGAAGATGTGACTTCATGCTAAATGCTTTAAATTGTTTAGATCTAGGTGAAGCTTAATTAGCATCTGGAAGTTAATACAAATATTAATCTGTACATAAAACATTATCCCCAATAATACTAAGTGACAGCACTTTTATAAGGCAGACACAAGCCAAGTTTCAAATATCTGAGAAAATGTGGAACCTGACAGATCCTAGTTCAGGGCAAGGTTACAGAGCAGCAGCAGCAATAGTCACAGGATTAGGCCCTTCTTCTGTGAAAAGTAACAGGAACTGTCAGAAAGATGCAATACAGCAGGCTAGCTACTGTGACAGTGTATACCTGCCAGTATAGAGCAAGGACTGCAGAGGTGCAGGTATTTCAGTTTTTTATGTCAGCAGATAAGAAAGCATTCGGCAAGTTCTTGCCTTTCTGACAATTTTGTTAATATCTTCATTACAGCAGCTGAATAACTGTGCACACAGTGATGATGCTTGCTTCATTGCCTACAGACTAGCAAATACAAGATATAAATTGACAGAGAAGGAAATGTGCAAACCACAGAACAAAAATATTAATCTTTTAAATAAAGGACTAAATACAATTTTCACTCTCATTTTAGATCCTACTGAAAAAAAAACAAGGCTCATGCTGTCCCGTCTTCTGCTTAAACTTTAATCCCCAAGAAAACTTTTGCCTGTCTTCTCTTTCATTAATAATTCTGGACTGAAAGCAGGACTGGAGTAAGTGCACACATAAAAAAGAAGGTGCAAATTATCTTGAATTTTTACATCTAAGGTCTTATTTACCTTAGACATATTTACAAAGTACAGAATCCACAGATATAATTCTAGGGTATATGAGAATCTTGTGAAGATAGTATTTCAGACTGCATAACACTATTAATCCTATTAGGACATTCCAAAAGGCAGATGAGTCACAGGTTTAGGAAGTGCATGTGTGTTCATTATGGGGAAGACAAAGCATTAGCCATATTCTTGGCTCTTGTCATTGTAAAGCAGATAAGAGGAATTTATTCAACAATTAATTTGCTGTCTCTTGCAAAAGGATGGTCTGAGAGACTGCAATTATTTTCCAGTGAATATGAGGACTTACTGCAGTGTCTTTTGTGTCAGTACACAGGAAGGCAGTAAACAAGAAATGCTTAGTGTTTTTCTTAATTTCACGTTTTCACTGTTGTGCTCTGTGACACAACAATAAACTGCATTGTAATACTTGGGGGTTCTACATTAGATACATTCTGAATACTACTTGGAAATCTATTCCTAACAAACAAATGTGACTCTCAATTGTAGATTTATACATTTAATCTTCAGTTGTTGGAAGAAAATACTAAGTAGTTGTTTCATATTCATAGCATTAATAGCCTTTACAATCGGAGTAAGGATGCCACTCAAAGACTTGTAACTTAAAAAAAAATCTAGAAAAACAGATTTAGAAAACAACAACTTCAAATTAATACTCCAGGGCTTTTAGAACATATGACAATCATTTACAGGATTAGCTGCTTCTATAAAAGCTAAAATAAAGATACTAAACTAAATTATTAAAATAAAATTAATTTCAGTTACTCACTTGTCCTCTGGGAAGCCTATGACTAATTATTATTTTATTCAATATATGTCTTTTCTGTGACAAAATAAAAAAGTCATTAGAGTTAAATGAACACGGAAAGACTTTTCAGACAGCAAGAAACAAACAAATTCAAGAAAGTCCTGCATCATTTCTAGAATTATTCTTAAATAACAAAGTTGCTGCTGCTCTGTGACGCAGCCAAGCTAGAATTTATTGTAACAATAACTATTCTGTTCAGCAATGCATAAACATTAGTATGCTGAAGGCAAAAATGAAACAAAAATCCATATCCTCTACTGATTTGTTGATGAGGCACACTGTTGTTAAAATAGTATCCCTTTAAACAGAAATCGCACACACACATCGAAACCAATGCTAGACAATACAGCTTTCCTACTGAAAGCTCAGTTTCTGATAACAACACAGGCCCCAAATTCTGCTGTTTCCATGGCAACAGGATTGCTCTTTTTGGTGGTCTTGAATTGCTGAATGACATGGAAAAATGATAAAAACCCCAAAAATAACTGAAACTGCCTGCTTTACGCCATGGTCACAGGTGTCTGGGTGAGAAAATCCAAGCGAACCCTCTTCTTCAAATGCCTGGCAATGATGCTTTTTATTTCAGGGTCATGTCAATGCTATATATTAAAGACAAAAACAAAAACAAAAAACCAAACAAACACAGAAGAACAACAACAAAAAAAGAAATCAGCTCTGTGAAATACGTGGCTAGTCATTTCCCCAACCCTGAGCATCCTCATCTCTCACTTAAATGTCTTGGTGTCAAATAATTTACACACATCCCATCTACTGTATATGCAAAATATACACCTTAATAAGATCTGTAACATTTTTATTGAAATTGAATAACTACATTCCCAGTAATTTCAATTTGAAATAGACACCAGATGTGGGATAATCCACTGGCGGAATGACACCACAGTGTGGCAAGATAAGGGTGCCCCTAAAAATGTTTGTAAAAGTATGGTTTTGCTATTTAGTGCAAAACACATGTCATCAAATACATTAGAAGCATTCTTTGAAAGAAGATGTTGTCATCACAGACTACTAGCCAACTAAAGCAAATATCTATGAACTGTTACAGAGCACACATGGTTCTTTTACTATGAATCACTTCATAATGATTTTTTTTCCTTTTTTCCAAGTCATGAGGAAGTGCAAGAACCTGAACAATGACAATAGTGCAACAATAAATACAAGCCTTTGTATTAGATATGAAAAAAAACAACAGAAGCAAACTAAGAGCTGGGCAGACTCCAGAGAGGTTTCCATAGAAAGCATATAGGAGAAAAGTCTACATATAATTGCTATTACCTTTATGGGGGCATTTACATGGGGAATCCTACTTCCTGAAGAAATGACACAATAAATGAGCTATATGACCACAGGAAAATTACTGCCACTTCGGAAGACAGATTGATATTTATGCATATTTAAGCCAAATATAAATTCTCTTCTCATCTTGCTTCTTGCTGCCCAGCTTCTCTTTTGAGAAAAAAAGAAAATTGTTCAAGCCAAAATTTAGCTTATGGTTCTAACCTGCGTCTTGGGTATGATACTGTGATAGCTTACTAGAGTAGAATTTTATTTTAAAAACATGAAAAGCAAAGCTACATTTTGTTTATGTATCTCTTTGCCACATGTACTGCTCATTATTTGCCTGCTTATTAGTACTCATGTCACTGATGTAACCTTTTACTGAGGAGTCTGTTTTGCGATATTCTATTTCCTGAACAATATTCCAGTGTAAGATACCAGTGTAAGATACCAGTGCATTTCTACATACCAGTCAGATGGGAAGGGACAGCAAAGTCCCCAGTCACTCCAGCATGGTGTACACTTGCCAGGAATACAAACACCGCTGCAATGACTAGTCCTCCTGACATGCTGTTCTAGCAACAGTGACGCACTACAGCTAGAAACACCCTGTCTGATGCACAGTAAGAACAATGCCGGGTTTTCTATTGGTGTGCTTCAGTTACAGTATCAAACGGAAGAACAGCATGCCAGAGGACTGACACATTCCCATTTCCATGAAAACCAGTCCAACTTTGAAAGGAAGAGACATAAAGATAATGGAGATTTAATCAGGGAAATAACTATGAAAAGGCTGAGAAGAAAGCAAAAAGAGTTAAAAATGAAGAGCACAACCCAGGAATTAAAGTAAAATAAAAGACTTTTTAATCTCTGAATGAGAATGGCAAATTTACCACTTTACTTTTACTTGAAGATAATGCATGGATGCATGTTGCACTTTTTCTGTCTGTTTTGCACATAACTTAACCTGAATATCCTCAGGCTAAGAATTCTATCTGTCTCTGCTTGGAAACAGTCGAGGACACTTTAATCACATCTGCAATAAAAATGCAATAAATCTTACTTCAGTGCTTTTTCTGTGTGCATATGTTGAATCAAGTTCCTGAAAATAACTACAAAAGCATTTAGGTCTCCAAAAAAGCTTTATGGAGTCTACCCAGCCTCTGTTTCTAGCAGCATGGTGGCAAAATAATGTTAAAATATAATGACAATTATATTGTTAAAATAGAATGACAACATTAGGCATAAATTCTTACTCTTGCTCCACTGAAGTGATTTCTGGATCATTTGAAAGGCAGCTAGTTCTGGGTACAAGGAAAAAGAAGTAGTAGTAAACATTTCTTCTCTGCTTATTTCTTTCTCTTTTTAGATATGACATCAAGTTTGTGGATGTAATTACTAACTCTAGTGAGTATCTTTGACAGTACAAACACACAAATGCTATTGATAGGAATGTAGTGATCTTAGTGGCTGCAATACAAATTAGTTTGAGTAAAATTTTTTAAGCTGTTTCTTCAAGTTGGGGAAGGGAAATGCACTACAGTGACTTCATACATCCAATAATAACAGTAATCAATGATGCCTGATATGAGTATTTAGTTCCCCTTTCAGTTGCTATGCCGCAGCTTGCACTCTTTTAAGTGAATGGCGTAACAAGAAAGCTTTCTTCCACAGAGTTTTCACTGTCATGCACTACAATATATTTGAAAATGAATAGAAGGGATGGAAGTTGCATTTCAAGGTCGGGTGGGACTCCTTTGTTTAACAAAATATTCAAATAGTATCAGTTAACTACTTATCATAGAATCATAGAATAGTTAGGGTTGGAAAAGACCTTAAGATCATCTAGGTCCAGCCCCCGCCACAGGGGCAGGCACTTAACGTGAATTTATTGCTTCTGAGGCAGTCTAACTGCTAGAATCAAAAAGCAGCAGTCAGTGGTTTTGGATATTTCTCTGTTGTCATTTTAAAAGCTGATCTCAGGAGAACTGGAGCAAAATGTGTACTGCAAAAGGAGAAACTTCAGAAAAATGCAACAAAGGAGAAGTGGCAAAATGAAAATTCTGAAGTGCACAAGCTAAAGGAAGGAAACTGAAGAGAAACTTTCAAAAACTCAGAATCTTTGGTTACAATAACTGCAGGGAAAATGTCACACTAGAACCAACAGACACACCTTCTCCAGAATCTTGTGTACAAAACGCGTGAAAAAAGTGCACTGGATACTTTCTAAGCTCTATTCAGTAAGTCAAAGATTGTATTCTTCCAGTTAAGGGTTTCTATGGTACTTCACAGCGTACTGCCTCAGTATCTTTAAGTCAAAGCACAGAGTTACAAGTTTATAGTATTTGATCATCAGCTGATACTGATTTATTAAGTGACCATAAAAAAGACAGTATTATCAAGTATTAATCCACTGGCCTATCCAACCAATATTGAAAAGACAGGAATAGTTACCTACCTGCCTTAAATGAGAATGAGGTATAATAGCTATCCCTAGTTCAGTAAATTGTGAAAAATAATTTAAAATAGTACTACCTCCTAAAAATTTTATGAATCATCTGACATAATGGGTGGAGGGTAGAAAATGTTTAATGAACCATTTTAATGGAATAAAAAATTTATTTCAGTTCTCCACATGACTACAGAAACAGTGATAGAAATTAGCAAAACTTTTTTATAACATAAGGGTATGATTTTTCCGTACTGAGACCCAACAATACAAATGCAGGCTGCTTACAGTGAGAGGGGAAGTCAATACACAAGAGCAGCAACTTACACAGTAACTGAAACTACAAGGTGATTGCTGTACTGAACACATAATGTAAGACTGTATTCAATCTATTCCTGTGAAACAAGTAAATACAATGCCAGCATCCAGCTGAAAGCTATCTTACTTGGCTGTTTCTGAAGTTTCCCTCAGCTCTTCATCCAGTCTGCATGAATTAAAGTTATTGATACAAAGAAACAAAGAAGCAAGCAGAGCGTGAGAGAAGCAGAGCAATAGCAGAGCAAAGAACAAATACAGTACATGCTTCTAAAATAGGCACCCAATATTACGCACTGACCCTAAACCTCTTCAGTATGAAACCATTTATCCCTGTGCTCAATTTCACCTTTAATTTGTAACTCCTTATTTAGCTTATTTGGAGGCAGGAACATAAAGGCAGCAGGGATAGAAAGCATGCCTGGCAGAGCTGAAAGCATTCAGTTGCTCTATCAGATAGTATTAAACTAGCTGCAGCCTGGGCCAAGTCAAAGACATTTACAGTTCAGTAAGTTTTATTTGCAAGGGAGGCTGATCTCAACAGCTTGAAGGGGAAAGTAAGATTCCACATCATTGCAAGTCCTCTCTCATTCAGCTGTTGAGGTTGCCTGCAGGTGAAAGGCTGCCACACAGATTCACTCCACTATGAGCAGCAGCACGGGCTAGAAAGCAAGTTTTACCTCATTCTTCTCTTAATACACCTCTCTTCATCATACCTTACAAGAGTGGGTGAAGGAAGAGAAAAAACGTACAAGTTTATATGATACAACATGCACGTTGTATTCCACTTTGGTAAAAACTACCAAATAACCACAAACCCAAAACCTGGCGCAACCCTATGTACTTTCTACAGGTGGGGTTCCTCATGACCATAGGCAGCATTTTTGTCCTTGCCAAAGGAGCAATTATGAAGCTGAAAGCAGAATAGTATTTTATTTTGTTACAGGGATCTTTCTCTATTTGCAGCAGAAGTTACCAGCTTAACACTGCCATTCTCCCTGTGGCATGGGAATAACCACTCATAGTGCCCTGAATGCAAACATCCACTGAATCTTCATATCACAACAACTTGAAAATGTCTGCCACAATGGGCATACTTGCCACCTTCCAATTTTCTTATGCAGCAAAATCATGACCTCTCATCTGGCCACTGAAGACATGAAGTAGGCAGTTCCCTAAAATTTCTTAAGCTCTGAGTCCTAAAGTTTCTTTGGTTCTTTGGTACTGGTGCTGTGATCACTTCACCTTTGGTCTGAAAGGTGACAGGACTTCCCAGACAGTTTTCAGTTTGCAGAGAAGAAAAGAAGTGTGTAACACAGATGTGTGTACTGCTACAGAGAGTGTAACAGTAAAAAAAAAGCAAGTAGAGAGAGAAACAACACTGACGTACATTACATACATTAAGGTCTGTATCAAAGGGAACTGTAAGAAATTAAAATGTTGACAGGAATCAAAAGAGGAAAAGAGGCAAGAATGAAGGGAGGGATGGAGAATGGAAAAATCTTAGGGATGTTAAAACATTCTAGAAATCTCTTCATCAGCTGATTCCTGTGGAAGAGTTAAACTTTTTTGCTACCTTCTTTCTGGATTAGTGAGGAAGTTTGTTCCAATTTGGATTATATAGACATAGAGTCGATGAGAGACTCTGAGCCTGAAAATTTTTTTTCATTTTGCCAGCAGTATCATTTGTTCCAGTATAAAATCCTCCTCTTCTCAAAAACACTGGCTCCCCTAGGAGTATATATTGTGTTTTGTGTTTCCACTGCAGTGTTTTCCTGCTTCTGAGTTAGACAGTGAAATTTTTGTGGAACAATACATAAATATTTATAGCAATATCAAGAAGGGTTTTTTTTTTTGTTTTTCTACAGACTCTGAAACACTATTGTTAGTTTCTGGAAATAGTTTCTATTAGAATAAGTACATGCTTACTGTACATCACTTACTTGACAATACTGTCTGGTATGTGCACATATTCCATTGGAATCATCTCACGAAGCTCCGCCAATGTGCTGACATACTGTATCTTACTGCTGAACTTTGAGCTGAAACATAGACAAAACATGTTAAATGACTTTTCTTCAAATATCTTCTATGATGCATTAAAAACCCCACATACTTAATGTATTAAATATTTAGGCATTTTGTTATTCATATTTCAGCTGATCATGAGCATACCTGAGTTCTAGTGAGGCTGAAATCAACTGTGAAACTTTTGCTGTTCTTTCCTTAGGCTAAATCACAGTATTTAGGACAAAATTATGAATTGCAATGTCTACATACTAGCAATGTGATTAAGTCTACAGTTCGAAGGAGATGTATTAAAATTTTGAGAAGAATCAAATCCCCTACAATATACTTACATGTAAAAAGAGATGGGAAGCATTCACGCAACGTGGTCATAATGAACTAACATCAACTGACTGTGATGAATTATCATTTATGTTTGACACTGATTCTCAATTAAATACAATGAAACTGAACTTCCTCATCTGTTTAGATGAGTACAGATCTGATTGTGTATGTGCATCTCTATTCTTATTGCAGGGCCTTCTTATGAGGAAATACTTCCCTTGTTCATTTCAGCTGTGTTATACGATCATTTATTGTGTTTGAGAAATAATCACTCAGAAAAAAGAAAAATTCTTCAGAAAGCACACTTAAAAAACCAAGGCTATTCGCTTGTCTAACCTGAATTACTTCGATTGATGAGAAACTTAATATGAACCGGCAGCATGCGCTCACAGCCCAGAAAGCCAACCATATCCTGGGCTGCATCAAAAGCAGCGTGACCAGCAGGTCGAAGGAGGTGATCCTGCCCCTCTACTCTGCTCTGCTCTCGTGAAACCTCACTTGGAGCACTGTGTACAGTTCTGGTGTCCCCAACATAAGAAGGACATGAAACTGTTGGAACAAGTCCAGAGGAGGGCCATGAGGATGATCAGGGGACTGGAGCACTTCCCACATGAAGACAGGCTGAGAAAGTTGGGGCTCTTCAGCCTGGAGAAGAGAAGGCAGTGTGGAGACCTCATAGCAGCTTTCCAGTATCCAAAGGGGGCTTGTAGGGATGCTGGGGAGGGACTCTTCATTAGGGACTGTAGTGATAAGACAAGAGGTAACAGGTTCAAACTGAAACAGGGGAAGTTTAGATTGGATATAAGGAAGAAGTTCTTTACTGTAAGAGCAGTGAGGCACTTGGAATGGGCTGCCCAGGGAAGTTGTGAATGCTCCATCCCTGGTGGTGTTCACGGCCAGGCTGGACAAAGCCTTGGGTGACATGGTTTAGTGTGAGGTGTCCCTGCCCATGGCAGGGGGTTGGAACTAGATGATCTTAAGGTCCTTTCCAACCCTCACTATTATATGATACTATGATTCTATGATATGTATGGTCTTATGAGAAATCCATCTTTTTCATTTGGATCATAAAGCCATTTATGAAATAAATTACTGCCCCTTGCCTTACCATACATATTTCCCATACAAGGTAAAGTGAGACAGCTGAAACAGGAACACAGGAAAGTACTGTGTATAGTTACTTAAGCTTATCCATTTTGATTTGTCTCTGTACCAGATTACCTTTGCTAAGCACACACACTGGAGCAAACTAATGTTCACTTTTTAGAGATGCATGAACCACAATTGCCCCATCAAAGCCATGACAGCATAATGATAATTCTTAGCACTTTATAAAAAATGCTGATCATAGTGTGCACCACCCAAACTGCTAACTTGGCAAGCTGCAAATCAATCAGAAACTTCTAAACGAAAAAAAAAAATTAAAATATTTCAAGGGTTAATTCTTCCACTTGAGGATTCTCCTGGACCCATTAATTCCAGCACAGTGTGGTTTCTGAGTAATTGCTTCAGGTGTGCTGCCAATGGTGGCAGGTTTTTGAGGGAGAATTGACTAGCACACCCTCAGTGACAAGAATGACCCTTGCCAATCGGCTGCCTTTCAGTTTCTTGGTCCCTACTGTTCTGTCCCACATCTCAGCTGAAATGGAATTAGAATTATGTTGCTCATGTTTATCTATGTCATAGAAATCTCTGCTTGCCTTGGGACCAGTTTATTTCTTACTTTAAAATTCCCACAGTGCATATTAGTGGTTTGGTGAACTGCTTGGGGCTAGCAAACTAAGCTACAGCCATCAGCCTTCAATCTAATCACATTTCCATCCTCTTACATTGCTTGTTACTGAACTGTCTCTCTCTTTTCATGCCTTGTGGAGTTTTTTTACTCAGCTTTCTTAGTGCTCCTCTGTCCTTGGTGAGGGTTCAAATACCTTATGTCATCTTCCACAAGAGTCACACTGGCCATGTGTCCTGCCCACCTTTTTTCAATTCTCATTTGCACTTTGCTTTCTTCTTGTACAGACTTACTCAGCTTAAGCACAGCGCTTCAACTGGTTAGTTTTGTATTGCTGCTTTGCTGGGCCAAACTATTTAGAGTGCACTTTTCTCCTGTCTGGCAATGCAAAATCTCTAGTCACTGCTGCTCAGTATGGTCATTATGAATAAATGACTAATGAACTGAAACAGATGTGGCATATTTGATTTTTTTAAATTTTGGCGCCTACCTATCCTCTGGGAGCAGATAGGATGCCAACAGAAACACCTGACACCAAATGCAACTCACTGAATTCTCTCCAGGTACTGTTCCCTTGTTACTCTGGTATTTTTAATTGTCATTTTCTACTTGGTATTAAAGACACCATGTCTAAAAGTAGAAGCTCCTTAATGACACTATGCCTGTCACACTTTGGCAGCAATGGGAGAAATCATGTGCTTCCTGATCCCAGTGTTACCTTGTCAGGACAGAGCACCCTGCAATAGACACCTGCAGTCTCCTCATCTGCAGCCTGGGGACAGACCTCTCTGAGGTGTCTTATTCACCCTAGGGCTCCTATAGTTGATGCTGCCACTCTTGCCTGAAGCAACTCTTTCTCACACCTGTGAGCCTGCTCCTGCCTGTTTCAGGATTTCAACTGCATACTTGTCCATCATTTTCAACAACTTCTGAGACCTTCTGGGTCTGTAACATTTCTTTGCTTTTTACTAATCAAAGCATTGGTTTTGGTGGCATTAAACCTTTTTTTTTGAGGCAGAACTCCTAAGCATTCAAACAGCTCAGGGTGCTGGCAGTCCCTCTTGTATAAGCAGCAACTACTTTTTCAAACCCAGAATTGTAGCTTAGTCTCGTCCAGTAGCCAGGATTTTTTTTAATAAGGTGACCATCATTACATACAGATCCCTTTTGTACATGTCTTCTAGCTGGGCTTGGAAGAAAGACAACTTTAAGGGACTAAATGCCAAGTTCTGCAGACATATAGAGGTTCAATATATTTTAATAGCGTAGATAGTTTGGTTTCTCACAGTTTTTAATAGGTCTAATAGTTGCAGACTATAATGTCTGCAACCAGATACTCATATAAATAACTTTTTCTTTTTTCATTTAAGAAAGTCAACTTCAACTGCCAAAATGTCAACATGAACTGGAAAATGAGTACTCTTCAGTGAAAGATTAACAGGCATGTCTGATGATTTAGGGTGCTTCTATATTCTCAAGGACGTAGAAAATCACTGGTATATATTACATACCTTATAAAAGGTCGTGTCACAGCCAGAATTGTTCTGATAAACCATGATGGATGGACAATTATAAATGATTTCAAATTCTTCCGTAACCTGAGTAAAAAATAATTATTTTTTTTTTTTTTTTTAAAAATAAAAAATGCATACAAAATCCAGAAAGATCATATACAGTGAACACTGTCCTAGAAATGAGTAACAGAAATTGACAGCTTTTAAAATCATGGCTGTGGATCAGAAAGGAAAATACTACTCACCGTCGATCAATCATCTGGTAACATTTTTTCATCCAACCCAGTCCAGGCATCCTGCTTCTTGGTGTTGCTCCATTCAAGTAGACAATCATATAGTCTTCAGCTACCATGAGCTCTAAGGTACTGATTACGTAGCTGATGAAAGTACAGGAGTACGTGAGCATATATTGTACATTATTCATTTAAGCCCCAACTAAATCAGTCTGCTATGAATAAGTTAAGGCAGACTAAGCAGTTTATGACAAGATAGTGTTTACTTTTCCTTTAAACCAAAGCAAACATTTAGCACTGGTCACTATGCTACCTGTAGATGTATAACTAGAAAACCACAACCTTATCTGCATCTTCAGAAATCTGTAGTTTCCTTACACACTGGAGTTTCAGAGTAAGTTTTCAAATCTCACAGCTGACTTTGCTTTTTCTTAATAGGGCATTAAATCATGAGAGATTTAAGGAAAGGGAGAGTGTGGCAGGACTATGCAAAGTTCCGTGAACTTCTGAAACGAATTGTTCAGAAACTTCACTACTAACCATAGAACCACAGAACCCTAAAAAGGTTTGGGTTGGAAGGGACCTTAAAGATCATCTAGTTGCAATCCCCTGCCATGGGCAGGGACACCTTCCACTAGACCAGGTTGCTCCAAGCCTCGTCCAACCTGGCTTTGAACACCTCCAGGGATGGCACAGCCACAGCTTCTTTGGGCTACCTGTTCCAGTGTCTGACCAACCCCACAGTAAAGAACAAAACAACAACAACAATCATAAAATATGTTTGTTCAGTGAAAAAATAAGGGTCAGGAGAAGACACTTGTTTATGATTTCTGTGATCCACGCACTACTGCTATCGAGACTCTGAGTGACAGCTAGAAATACTTCGAATCTCAAGGCTAATAAAACTTGCCCATCAACCTGCCCTCACTCCATGACCACTTCATTTTGTGAGCAAAATACTCCAAACACTCATTAAACTCCTCAGCTCAGCAACAGTAATTCATACAGAACAGTGCTCTTGACTCTCCTAGAAAAGCACAGTACTTAGTCAAATGAAAGGGTAGTTTTATGTTCTTGTCCAGGACTACATATGCAGATGCTCCACTCAGTAGTCCCTAGCTCATTTGGGAGTTGTTATCACAGGTATGTTCACATTGTTCTCTGTCCTATCCAACCTCAAGGCACATCTCTGTAAAAACTACAGTGAAAGATCAGGGGTCGCACCTTAAAAACCTGAATGCTGGAGTGTGCTCAATAAAAAAGGTAGTTCTGTTCCCTAAGCATAATGGTCCCTTTTACAGGAGTACGGGAATGACTCAGTGTAATCTTACCCTTAAATTCCTGAAGATGCAGTTTCTTTAAAAGAAGGCTCAGGGGAGACCTTATAACAGTCTTCCAGTACCTAAAGGGGGGACTACAGGTAATCTGGAGAGGGGCTTTTACAAAGGTATGTAGGGGCAAGACAAGTTGTAATGGCTTCAAACTGAAAGAGGGGAGATTTAGGTAAGATATTAGGACAGAGTTCTTCCTTTTGAGGGTGGTGAGGCATTGGAACAGATTGCCCAGAGAAGCTGAGGCTGCTCCATTCCTGGAAGTGTTCAAGGCTAGGCTGGATGAGGCTTGGAGAAACCTTGTCTAGTGGAAGATGTCCCTGCCTTCATCTGATCAGCAGGGGGGCTGGAGATGATCTTAAGGTCCCTTCCAACCCAAACCATTCTATGATTCTGTGATTCTGTAAATAGTAGGAAATCTGTTTCTCACCAAGAGTGATACTTTACCTGTACATAAAGCAGGCAGCCATTAACTGACTAGTTCCATGCATTTGATAAATCCCATCTAAATAACTACTCATTTCTTCTCACTGCTCTCTTTCTCACCTTGCAGTTGCGCAGTTGCGCATTTGCTGCCTGTGCATGCACTTGTAACAGCTCATTTCTAATGGTGAAATATTAAAGTGGGGGATGTATGGCCATCCTGAATGGAAAAAGCCTGATTTAACTGAACCTACTGATTGTTTGACAGACTATGAAATTAGCCTATCCACACAACATCTAGTGCTTTAACGACATTTAGACACTGAAACACAGAGAAAAGTGTGTATAGGTATTTCTCAAAACACTACAAGACTTTCAGTTATAGAAACAGAGACAGCCTGAAAATATCCAAATATCCACACCATGTTTGGCCTAGGTGTAAAGGGAGTTCCGAATAGTATGAACAATCAATTATAGTAACAGCAATCATGCCTACTGCTCACCAGGAATGAGGAGTATTGCAAAAAAGAAAAAAAAAATCTCTGCTGTTTTTTTAGTGAGATCTTACTTATCTCACACACTTTCACTTAGCAGCTTTTCTTCACTGTGGGTTGAATTAGACCATCTTCCATTTTAGGCACACTGAGCTTTCCTGCAAACTTTACCTAACTTGTAATCTTCTATTATTTGGTAATGAAGGTGACTTCTGCATTATTTGAAAAGATGGACAGACTTTTTGTTATTAAGTAGAACAATTCACTCACTCTGAAAGCTAAAAGTGCTGGGTTTGATTTTCAAAATACAGCCTTCCAAGTTGCAATTCGTTTAAAAAAATTAAAATCTCTAGACTGCATCAGGAAGCCACAAATGAAACAGCAAAATGTTCTGAGTAGTTCTGAGTAGTTCTGCATCATCTGCAACTGATATAGAAGATGCTGTCTTAAGAGTTTGTCTCAAACACAACTTCTCAAAGATAGTTTTACAGGATTACAGGATTACTGAAGGTAACAAATAGGAACAAGGTAATTGGAAATGAAGGAAAACCAGAAAGGAAAGTAAATGCAAAACTGAGGAACACTTGAAAACAGTTGTTAATCAGAAACTAGAGGTGTCATATATACTGCAAGTGCATGATTATCTACTGGGAATATGCTGTATAAAAACTGGGAAGAGATTTAGTGATTTGCAGGTTCCTCCAGACCCCTATATAATTCCATAGTAAAAAAATCTCAAATATTTAAATATCTAAGTTGTTTGGTATGTTGTGAACTGTCATACTCCCTCTATTTCAATGCAATTCACTGACCCACAACTGAAAGAAAGGGGTGATCTGACTTTCCCTTTTCCTCGTCTTACAGAGAACACTATAAACCTTAAAATAAGCTGAAGGTTCGCAGCCAACCTGACCTCTCTCTTATACTACTACACCAGAAAAAGACAGTAAGTTATGAAGTTGTCTTTGGCAATGTCCTCAAGTGATGTGGAAAAGTGTTGACTTTCAAGTCAAAAGACTTAAAAAGGCTCTCTCTGCAAAGTCCATTTACCATTTGCTTTATCTATGGACAAGGGTCTTGGGTGAAGTCAAAGAAAACCATTAAACGTCAGCCACAGTTACTCAGCTTTGTTCCTAGCTATAAAGTTAAAGCCACTGTTGCAATTCCTCCCCTCTGAATCACTGGGTACTGTGTAAATCAATTACTGTGGATGACATTGGGCTCTTAAAGGCTCTACCTGACAAACACTGGCAGCTGGTCTGACTTGGAACTAAAGCACTCAATCTCATTTTTCATACATAGACACTGTTGAAGGCATTGGCTATAACCATGCACCTTCAAGGAGTGGAGTTCTAAGGAGACTGAGTCTGCGCTCTTGGTGAGCTGCAAACGGTGACAGCTAGGCCCCTGCTGGCTTTAGAAATGACTGAATGGATTTTAGCATAGAAAATGCTGGAATTATTGATTTTTTAACAGCTGTGACTGCAAACAGCTGGAGGCACTTCAGGGGAGTACTGCCTACACAATATCTGGCTGTCAAAACAAGTTGCTATTAGCAGTAATTTTGCTGTCATAAATTTGGGTTCATGTGGCCATAGCTGTGTACTGCTCAACTGGCCTCTGACACTTTTATCTGAATCAGAAGCAGCTGGAGTCAGGAAAAATACTTAAAGCTCTTTGTGTCAGCAGCTATAATTCATTCTATATTTTTGAAACTAGTGTCACAAAATGGTCCTGTGACTCCTAAACACAGCTACAACATATATTAAAAATATTGCATACAGTGATAATATATATATATGATAATATATAATAAACAGTGAAAATCAGTCTGGTGGCATAAGACCCTGCTGACTGTTATAAAGGGCTGGAAATCACTAGTGAAACACTGCAATGATTGTAGGCCTAAGAAGCTGAAGATACTGCATTCCTTGACAGTTAGGGAGATACTACAGACAGATTTGGTCCTGACACATATGCCTTTGAGACGGTGAGTAGGTAAAGAATACCAAAATAATACTGTATTGAACAGTTAATCAAAAACTACTATTATTCTTGTCATTCAGATGACTTCCCTTCCAATGATCAAAATTACTTCTTAATTAAAGACAGGTTATCTCTCACTACATATTTGTGAGTACTAACTCAAAAGACTGTGTGACATTGCTCACATATCACTCACAGGAAAAGATTTTCCATGACATAGTTGTAATCAGTTCGACTGCTGTCTGGCAAGAAGCATGCTGCAAACACAATGATAGCATTCAGACCATCACCATAGTATCCTGTGGAAAAGAAAGGAAAAGGCATTTTTGTCTTTGTTAAAGGCTCTTAACAAGATAAATGTAAAAAGAAATCTTGAAGTTCTGGAATAGAGCTACTATGTCTACTACTGAAGGAGACAAAAAATGTATGAAATATCATCAAGTGATAAGCAAGCAGAATAGTCAGTTATGTTGAATTCCTCAAAAACACGCTTAGAACAAGTATCAGTAAACTTTTTAGAGAGACCAGCAAAACAGCTTTGTAAGTAATACAATCTTATCTGAACTCCGGGTTCATTGCATCTCTGGGGCAATCATGAGCTGAATGCTCACATTAGACTGAGGAAGAAGGGGCTAAGGAAAATATTGTATATTTGTTAACCTGCATCTTTTGGATGATGTTTCATAAAGTCTCACAATCCAATCTCAGCTGGCTTGCACAGCTGCAATGATCTCAGGATATTACAGTTATGACTGCACTCCACTATATCTTAAAAGCTCCTGGGGATCAGTTAAATAATTTGCTCCAAGATGAGTATAAAATACTTTTTCACTTTGGGCACTCCAGTTGTCCAATACCGGCATTCACTGGACCACACCACTGCCTAATGATGGCTGTAAACCCTCAAAGCTGCAGCACTTCTGTTCTTGGGTCTAGGGCAGCTGCTTGTTACTCAAAAGAATTTTTTTTTTTTTTTTTTTTTTAGATGGTGGATTAATGCTGGCTAATCTTCTCTACAATCCTTTGCAGCTGTTACAGATTTCTGTATTATTAATAATAAATACAACTGCATAATAATAAATAGAATCATAGAATAGTTAGGGTTGGAAAGAACTTTAAGATCATCTAGCTCCAACCCCCTTGCCATGGGTAGGGACACCTCACACTAAACCATGTCACCCAAGGCTCTGTCCAACTGGCCTTGAACACCATCAAGGTTGGAGCATTCACAACTTCCTTGGGCAACCCATTCCAGTGCCTCACCACCCTTAAAATAAATAAAACCGCATTTCAGTTTTGTTTAAAATACACATACAATCAGGAGGCAATTTATAAAGATGCTGTAGAAATTGTTGTAGGTAGATAGCACTAACGACATACAGAGATAGAAGCTGGATGTACTTAAGAGAATGTACTGAAAGCCTTTCAAAAGAGGCTATGAGAAACTGTGAGTGAGAGATTACAATGTCTGCGAAGGAAACCCTAAGTCTCCCTTGAAGATGGGAACTCATTCCTGACAAAAATAAAGGATAACACTGGCACTTATGCAATACTTTCATGAGGAGATTTCAAGACTTACAGTGCTTTTTGGATACTAGACAGCAGTACCCAGCCCTCAACTGCTCTTGTATTGTGGCCAGACAAGCAAAGCAAAATTCTGTGTGGAAAGAAGCAGATAACACACTATCTACATGTGCCAATCAGGGAAGAGTGAGAGAGGTGTTTTTTTCTCGGCTAGCTGAAACAAGGAGATGATGTTTATGTCAAGGAAGTAATTTCTTACATGGCTTTGTAGAGAACTTCGAAGAATCTGGTATCCCTGACAAAATGAGTGCTTCAAGGTGCTTGCCCATGAAGTCTTCCATGACAAGGAGAACCACAGCTGATTAATCTGAACCCTATCCCCAGTCATAAGGACATGCATAGAAGCACATTCCATTTAGGGCTCTCAGCTGTTCCTTAAAGACAGAAAAACACTACTGCTTCCCGACTTCCAAAGGGGAGCAAAAGAAGGGTAAGATTCTCAAAGAAAAATGTGCATGTCAGAAGCAAGTCTCCTGCCTCGAGCCATATTGTTTCAAATCAAGGCTTGGCAAAGAAACTTGCTGAAATTGTCATGTTGGATTTATTTCTTTCTGAGTTTGATTTGGTAGGCATATTGCATTGGATAAGATAATAATACATACTGTTGTTGGTAACACCAACATCAAGTCGAGAATGCTAGCTAGCCTACACCTCATGCGCTGAAGAATCATTTGGACACTGCAAGAATCTTTCTGTCCACTCTTCTATGAACTTGGCATCTCCTGTCTTCCTGGCATTGTGAAATAGCTTTTTTTTCTGTCTCTCAGAGGCCAAAGGCCAGCTAGTTTATAACTGGGCTTCCAGAGCTAGGGAAGCCACCAGCCACTAGCCAGTGTAATGGCAGTCCAGCATACGTCCGCTGTCTTCTCCAGTCCCACAGTGCAGTGTTTCTCCCCATCCTGTTGGAGGACACAGGTGGGCAGGAGAGCTAAGGATGAGGGTTTGAGTTTGAGCCAAAGAGCAATGTTGATATCCCACTTTAATCCATGTGACATAGTGTGTATGTCATAGCTCCATTTCATGGTAGGATCCATGAACATCATATCTACAGATATAGATACGGTTGATTGACTTCGGTGTCCTAGTGAAGACTTCTAGATCAAATTCAAAGCGTAGCATTGTATTGTCTAGCAAGGATGTACACAGGTAGGCAGAATAAACTCCGGTCCTGCTTTCAGCATCCTCAACTTTCAAGACATGAAAGAGTATAACAGTTTTCAAAAGAAAAGAACTCCACTTCCCACACTCATCCTTAATACTACTCACGGTCAGGTTTCCATTTTCTCCACAGACCTACGTGCTTTCAAAGAGACAGTACTCATTTCACCTACCTCATCCTAGATCAGCTCAGCTAAATTATGCAACAAAGCAGTATTTTTTCCCCCCTCAGCTTTACAAATAGGGAGGAGATCTCCTCCTTTGCATTAGTTTAAAAATCCTTGAAAGACTTTCAGGACAATTTATATCATGCCACATAAAGCAATCTGTCTAGCTGGCTCAAGATTTTGGCAGCGAGAGCACATCGTGGCAGGTGTGCTCACTAAATTACACAGCACAGTTCGCAGCTCATGTAAAGCAAAATTATTATGTGCAGACGCCATCTAACAGCACACAGAAGAAAAACCCACAGATAAATCTAAGCCACTTTTTCTTACTCATGCTCATAGACAAGGAATGTTCACCCAAGGGAGAAGTGCTTTTTAATTCATCACTAGATGCCAGAAAATGCCATTTGCCCTAATTCGCAGTCAGCCTACCCAACAAGACAGATCCCTAAGAAATTTATATGTTAACATATGTGGAATGAAATCTCACACTTACACTGCCAATTCTACTCTCCTTTTTCCTACTTTGTGGCTACAATCTAGATTCTGCATTTGGTGTTCTCTATCATTTGGCAGGGAGGAATGTTTAGTATTATCACTGAATCATCAAGATATGCTTGGCCTGACTTCCAATTGACTAATTTTAACTAGAATCTGTTCTTAATCTTGAGGGTAAAGGAAATTTTCCTGGCTTTCTAAAGCACTCCAAAAACACTGAAGTATTGTCATCATATGGAACATTATATGGGAACATCATATGGAATAGGCCTAGCCACCATCACATAGAAATGGTTCAAGCTGTCCAAAGATTTTCCATGATCCATGCATCAAGATTATTTCATTTCCCCATCTTCAGTCTCCCCCTTCATAAACACAGTATTTAATCCAGTCCTTAACCTGCCCACATATGGCTAGATTTCGAGCAAAATTTCCAGTTTAGTCAGTGGTGTAACTTACTATTATATCTCACACCATTTCTTTTACAATGGCTAAGATACTGACCAGTAACTGAGTTGTTACTGACTCATTCAAAACGTAAGGAAATGCAATGTTCTTTATCTTAGATTTGAGTGATCTAACAAAACAAGATGTCAGCCATGTAAAATTTGAATCCTGATTATTTCACACTGAGAGCTGAGCTCAATGACCTTGACTCCCATCCCTAGACTGTGCATTATTATGTACTCCATAGTTGCCATCAGTTATCTGCCACTGGAAGTAGTCCCTATTCAACAGCAACCTCAAGCAGTGCTCAATTAAGAGCTACTTCTCCACTCACTAAAATACATTGGTATTTATTCTTCATAAAAGCTAGTAGAAATGTATACATCACCATCTAGTAGAACTGTACATGACAGTTTTCACCACAAATGTACCTACTAGATTACAGCATACAAAACCATAAATAAACACCATTAGCAAGGCCTCAAAATATTTTATGTTTGTTTCCTAAATTATGCCATCTGCGTCTGTTTGCTAAACTGTGTCTGAGGTGTCATCACATTCATAAATCTTAGTTGGTGTTGTTACAATGGGAAAATGCTTGGAGGTTTAAATGTCTTTATTAATTCAGACTATACCTTCTGCACACTGGCCACTGTGAACGTACGCAGGCTAGCGTTTAGCTGCTTTTAATGTAAATGCGTGATTTTGAGGACCACATCCTCAGGTAATATAATTAACCACAATTTATTTATGTCACTTTTATCGGATAGAGATTCCACACTGAAAATATACTGAAAACAATGATTTACCTTTAAATGATGTTACGGATCAGCAACACTGTAACAGAAGCATCCTCATATAAACTCATGAATCTTATTTCTTGAGATGCTAAGTTACCTGCCTCAGTTTTTGCAGGAATAGAACAACTCATGCTTACTTAATACCTTACTTAACAGGTGGCAAGCAGTGTCCCCCAAATGTATGGAATCCAAATATAATCTAAACATGAGACACCAAGGAAAGGGCACTTAGCAGCAGTTAGAAAACTTTGTTTCCTATTCTTCCTTCAATAGCTGTAGTAATATTTAACCATTTGAATTCATTTATATAGAAGTGTGCTTGTAACACTAGAACTACAAATTCTCTGAGGAGGTTAAGGAGTGGATGAGCAAAGAAGGCTATATAGCAAGCACATGAGGTAATTCTCCTACTTTAAATGTTTGATACGTAAGTTGATAACATTAACAAACTACACAAAAAAAAACAAACAACAACCAACAACCCCAAACCAACAGTTGCTGGTGAAATGCTATCTGATGACAATTGTAAATGGCAGAAAAATAACATTAAGGAGCTTAGCCAGACAATGGAAGCCCCAGGGAAAACTGCATTTTTTCTCTTTTGCCACTCTACTTGTTTAGATCTGTGCACCCACATACATCATTCAGCAAATCACAGAGAACTTCTTCATGCAAAAGTGTTTGCCAAAATCCACAGGTTGAAGTTCTAATTTTTTTTTCTGTGCAAAAGTTTTTTCCTTGTTCTAAGACAGTTTTAGCCTACAATGACCAGACTGTTAGTAATACATGTATGCCAGATTATTTGTTGCTCCTGAAATTGCTTTATATTTAAAATACTTATTAGTCTTTGCTAAACTGAGTTGAAAGCTGGGTTGATTTCAGCCGCAGCTGAATAAAAACCCTTCTCTCTTCCTTTACCAGTATGATAACTGAACTAAAATAGAAATAAATCATACTCAGTAAAGCATTATTTTGCTATATCAAACCAAATAATGCAGTTAGGATTTTCCTACCTCCATGTGAAATGACTTTTTTGTAAGGTTCAATGACTTTCATATCAATTCTTTGTTCTTGTTCTCCAATAACCACTGTTCTCCATAACCTGTTATCCTCTCGTTCTTCTTCAGCTGTGTACTCCGGAATTGATTCAGACTCCTCCTGAGAAGCATCCTTAGCAGCAGTCTGCTCTTCTGAAAAATAAGGATTTATGTATTACATTCTCCTGTAAAAGCTCTAAATATTTTCTTTGTTATATACATTTGAAATAGATGACTGAAATCAATTGGACTTTTACAGCAGTGATATAAATAGATGCAGAATTTGGTCATATTATAGTCAGTAAATGAAAAGTTCAAATTTTTTTAAACTTTGCATTATTATGAACATAAAGAGAACAGCAGCAACTATCTTCAGGCAGAATACTACCACAAGATATTTGCATCCAGTTAGTAAAAATGATCAGCTGTTCCCCAGAGGTACTGCACTACAGGTCTTTAAAAATCTTTGTGTGGCAGGTGTGGGAACTATGCTAGAAAGCAAAATAGGGAAGTAAAAGGGAACATAGAAATGCTTCTTGTCTACAGAATAAATTACCACAGAGCTACAGCTTCTGAAATTTCTCCCAGTTTGCCTCCAATCTCCTCACATCTGGCACCAGCAAACACGAAGAATGCATGTCTTTCTCTCCTTCAGTCATAAGATAATGTTGACTCCTCACAAAATAACTACAGTATTTGCCTTCCCCAGGACCTTTCAGTTGAGGTTAAAACTCATTTCCCTCCCAGATGTGAAGTACAGAGCAGCCAGGCAATCTAGCCTATTTACACCAACACACGTGAGAGAATAGGTATATGTAGTTCACAGACACAGAGACCGCAATAAAAAAGCTGCATGGGTGACAAGAGACTATGAAGTCTCTTATCACAGCCTTTCTGCTGAATACTCTTTTTTTCAGAAAAGCTGTGAAGTAATTAACAAAATCTACATTTCCATTGCACATTGATAAGATGGCTTTTAACAACAAACTGAACTGCATTCCAGTTTTTTAAACTTGCTGGTTACAGAGAAAGTGACATGAAAAGTGGAATTATTTAATTTCCTTCTTTACTTATTGTAACAACATACATTTTTAATGTGGAGTGAAAAAATTTGCTTTTTGCACTGTTGTTGCTGAAGCAACTTTGCTTTGTGGCTGTGTGTATATTATTAATTTATCTTCATAATAAAGATTTTGTACATTTTATGCATTACACATATTTGAAGTAAATATATAAAATCAACAGTTCTTTTTAAAGTGTAACTCTGGCTCTGTAGTCGTAAGTAAGAGCAGAATTTGATCATGTAGGTCAATAGTGACGTAACAGTACATAAAGATACAGTGAGATATATAATGAAATACATGTGTATACATAAAAAGCTGATCAGACATCTTATTTGAAAACACCAGAGGTCTATGAGAGTTCAGAATTAACTAAGAGAAGTTATTTTATTTGACAAGAACACAATGTTTTCTGGAAGCCCTCAAATTTTTCTACGTACTGATTTATTTTCAGATGCTTCTTTGATTAATGCTGCTTTTTAAACTACTCACACAAATTGAAGTATATGACTGAACACACCGGTTTATCAGAAGAATGAAATAATTTATCTTTATGAAATCAGGAATAAGACAGTATACCGTGTATATACATCTACACACATAGAACCTATGGGCACATATATATATGTGTAGTGACAGTTTTTATTGCTGGCTTATTTTGATAAAATAAGATGCCTCTCTACAAACGCCCATAGCATGGGGAGCAAACACAAGGAATTAGAGATGTGTGCATGTCTATGGGGGTGTGATATAATAGGCATCACAGAAACATGGTGGGATGGCTCCTATGGCTGGAGTGTTGGAATGGAAGGTTACAGGCTCTTTAGAAAAGACAGGCCTGGCAGGCGGGGAGGGGGAGTTGCCATTTATGTTAGAGGTAGGCTGGAGAGTACGGAGCTGTGTCTGGGGACAGGTGAGCAGACAACAGAGAGTTTGTGGGTCAGGGTTAAAGGGAGAACAGTGACAGGAGACATTATTGTGGGGATCTGTTACAGACCACCTGATCAAGAGGACTCTGTGGATGAAGTGCCCTACAGACAGATAGGAACAGCCTCACGCTCACAGGCCCTTGTTCTCATGGGGAACTTCAACCACTGATATCTGTTGGAGGGACAGTACGGCCTGGCACAAACAATCCAGGAGGTTCCTCAATTGTGTGGAAGACAACTTCCTTCTGCAGGAAATAGAGGAGCCGACAAGGAGAGGTGCCATGCTTGACTTCGTGCTCACCAACAGGGAAGGGCAGGTTGGAAATGTGACGCTCCAGAGCAGCCTTGGTTGTAGCGATCATGAGATGGTCGAATTCGAGATCCTCAGGACAGTGAGAAGAGCGTGCAGCAAGTTCACTGCCCTGGGCTTCAAGAGAGCAGACTTCGGCCTCTTCAGGAACCTGCTTAGTGAGGTTCCATGGGATATAGGCCCAGAGGGCAGGGGTGCCCAAGGCTGTTGGTTGATATTCAGGGATCACCTGCTACAAGCTCAGGAGTGTTGCATCCTGACTAGAAGTGTGGCAGGAGGGCCAGGAGACCTCCTTGGATGGATAAGGAGCTGCTGAGGAAATTTCAAGGGGAAAAAGGAGGCTAGTAAAGGCAGAAGCAAGGACAGGTGGCCTGGGAAGAATATATGGATGTTGTCCGGGAAGCTAGGGACCAGGTTAGGAAAGCTAAGGCCCACTCAGAATTAAAATTGGCTAGGGATGTGAAAGATAACAGGAAGGGATTCTATAGGTATGTAGCAAATAAAAGACAGACTAGGGAAAATGCAGGCCCCCTCCGGCAGCTATCAGGAGAGCTGGCTACCCTGGATTTGGAGAAGGCTGAGGTTCTTAATGACTTCTTTGCCTCAGTCTTCACT
>WYDI02018358.1:0-11982 GCA_009867235.2 Psittacus erithacus
CCCTTATCATTATTATTATTGGTGGTAGCAGCAGTGGTTTGTGTTATACCTTAGTTACTGGACTGTTCTTATTTCAGTCTGTGGTGTTACATTCTTTCAATTCTCCTCCCCATCCCTCTGATTGTGGTGGAAGGAAGAGGGGGAGTGAGGGAACGGCTGTGTGGTTCTGAGTCACCAGCTGGGCTTAAACCACGACATTCTCTCTTGTCTTATTTTCAGCCCATTCCATTTTTACCACTTCAAGTTCCTGTCTTCCTCAGATTTTCACAGCAACTGCAGTTTTCCAGGAACAGAAGCTGTAAAATTCATTAGTGTCATATCAGACAATGGACCGGCACTGGCTAACATTATGCAGCATCCCTCAGTGGTTTTAACTAACTTATTTATTCAAATTGTGTGTTAGGTTTGTAATGGAAATTTTCTATCAGGAAATCCTATAAATGAATGTATGAAAATATGTGAAACTTGTAATGTTTCTTATATGAAGGCATCCAGTCCACAACTAACTCAGTGAATGACCAGCCTTTACATATTAAGACAGAAGACTGAGAATTAAGGAAAAGTTACTGGATATGTTTGCTTCAGGAATCTAATAACTAGGAACTCATTCATATCTCATGGCATCAGAATCTAGAATAAAGATGAGGACATTCTGTTTTCCCTATTATATAAATACCAAACTAAACTGAAAAAAAAGAGAAATAAAAGACCTGACACTTTATTTTGTTGAACCTCACACAATTGGCCTCAGTCAATTGATCCAGTTTGTCTAGATCCCTATACTGAGCCATCCTGTGCTTAAGCAGATCAACACTCCCACCCAGCTGGCGTCATCTGCAATCTTACTGAGGGTGCACTTGATCTTTTCATCCAGATTGACAAGAAAAATATTAAACAACACTGGCCCAAATACCGAGCCACAGGGCACACCATTTGTTACTGGTTGCCAACTAGATGTGACACCATTCACTACCACTCTTTGGGCCTTCTCATTCAGCTAGCTTTTTACCCAGAAAATAATACACCTATCCAGGCCATGAGTATCCAGTTTCCCCAAGAGAACACTATGGGAGACAGTGTCGAATGCATTACTGAAGTCGAATAAACAATGTCTACAGCTTTTCCCTCATCAACCAGGCAGGTCACCCTGTCATAGAAGGAGATCAGGCTGGTCAACCTAGACTTGCCCTTCATGAACTCATGATGACTGGGCCTGATCCCTTGGTTTTTCCACTCATGCTGTGTGATTGCACTTAGGATGATCTGCTCCATGACCTTCCCTGGCACTGAAGTCAGGCTGACAGGCCTCTAGTTTTCAGGGTCTTCCTTCCTGCCTTTTTTGTAGAGAGGCATCATGTTGGCCAACCTCCAATCCTCTCGGATCTGCCTGAGTTGGTTGACTCACCAGCTGGACCAGGAAGTTATCTTCTACATGCTTCAAGAACCTCCTGGACTGTTTCCTCTCTGCTGTATTGTACTTCCAACACACATCTGGTAGATCAAAGTCCTTTATGAGAACAAGGGCTATAGATTATGAAACTCCTCCCAATTGTTTGAAGAGTGATTCATCCATAACTTCTGGTTGGGTGTTCTATGACAGACTCTTACCAGGATATCTGCTTGGCTGGCCTTCCCCTTGATTGTTACCCACAAACATTCAACCTTTTCATGACATTAAATTCCAGGCAGTCAATGCACTCCTTGACATATAGTGCAACCCCATCACCTCTCTTTTCTTGCCTATCCCTTCTGAAAAGCCTGTAGCTATCCATTGCAACACTCCAATTGTGTGAACTGTCACATCACATTTCTTTGATGGTGACAGTGTCATGGTTTTCCTGCTGCACAGTGGCTTTCAGCTTCTCCTTTTCTCATACATGAGGAAAGTGAAGATCAGAATTATTGTATGTGAATAGGTGTCCAGTTATAGTTTATACTGACACAAATGTTTGAGATCAGATCAGGTATTTTGGAGAAGAGATCCTTTCAGAGCTTAATTACATTATATAGTGATAAATCATGAAAGCATGAACAATGGTGGTTTGGTCCTAAACATCTTGAAAAGGGTTGGTCTCACCTGACTTTGTTAAAATCATCTCAGGTAATCTCAGGTTGACCTGAAAGCCAGAGAAGCATGAATAAATGTTTTTCATTTTAAGAAGCTTATTAAAATCAGTTTAGACTTATGCATGACAGTGCTAATAAAGTAATGGAGATGTGACAGTAAGGATATTTATTCTCAAAACAACTGGTCAGGTTCAGAATTCTCATGTAGGTCTTCCCACCAATTAGGCAACTAGTGTGCGAATAAATGAAAGACTAGAATTTTAGCACGTTGCAGTCCTGTAATATAATCAAATAGTTTTGACATGTCATAGAACACTCCCATAACAGCAGGCAGAAGTTTCTGAAATTGTTCCAGTGAAATAACATGCTATAAGATGGACAGCTAATGAGAGCTGGAGCTGGACAATAATTTAAGATGAAAATTCTGGCCATGTAGCCTAGACATGTCTATTTTTTTCTGCTCACAGATTGTGTACTTGCATGATACTGCCTTTGTTAATGCTGATTTTGCAACTTCCATAATTATCGAAAAAGTATGTGGTTGGGTTCCACACTGCACAAGCCAGGCATAGCTTTAAAAAATGGACTTGTGCTAACAGATGATAAAGGGAGACTAGGACAAGCTAAGTTTTCAGGGATTATAATAAACTGAATTTAATAGGAATTGAAAGTCCTTAGTGTGACTTAGGTCTTCAATGAAATCAATTTTACCCAAAATTGATTGCTGCATTAAATAAATTCTTCTACTCCTTTGAATTTAGTGGCGTTCCCCAGCATAATGAAAACCCATCAGTTTTGCAGAAATAAGTAGAGTACCTGATTAAGAACTTTACTGTTTGATATAAGTGGATGAATTATGATACAATTTTACTTAGGGAGGTAACAGTCTTCAATGGTGAACAGTTCATAAAGACACCTGTTAAATGGAAACATGTAAAGAAGATAGGTAGTGATTATTTTGTATATTTGATACAAATGTTAATTTGCATTTTTTTATTTGTGTGGTCATTAGGAATTGGTTATCTATTAGCTGAGCAGCTTTTAGGAAATGTTCGGAAATAAGAAAAAGTGAAGTATGCATAGCATGTTTAAAGATGTTTCCATGGAAAAAATATTTGCTGCTTATCACAATTTCTACTTTATTATTCTGTGCAAATATAAGTATAAATTAATATTTATTGTTGTGTTTTTGTGTGCTGATGGGAGACAATCAGTTTAATTTCAATGTTGAACACTAACATGTTTTATATTTTGTTTTGTGAGTGTCTTCTGATACTTCCAGTGTGATGGAAGAAATTACCTCTGCAGATTAATAAAGCTTAATTAGCCCATGTTAGTCGATAATCATCAAGAATAAAAGTTTGACTTCAAAAATTGGATTGCCATATACAGAAAGCTTGCTTCAGAAAGCTTGCTCCAGCATTCCTAAATTTCTTTGTTGATCACCTTATAAATTGCAAGAAGTTTTCAATAATTGCTCTGCTCTGTGTTGCAAGGCAGTGAGTTTACCTTTCATTCCAATTACTTGCTACAGTGGTGAGTAGAAAATGTCGTCTCATTTAAAGATATAAGATTTACAAATATATTACATGTTAACGTGGTGGACGCTGCTGTATTAACCCTATCTCATACAGGGGCTGGAAGGATCATAATCCACTCATGAATATCCATAGGTCCTTGTTCTCTGGATGTCAGAAACAGCTGTTTTTCAGTGCAGGAACACATCAATATTGAATATACTACCTAACGTTAAGCATCCTTAAATTTTCACACAACAACATGTAGTGGCACACTTTTAAATACAGATACTAAATGCTTTGATGAATACAGGAGAAAACACGAAATTTTATTTTAAAAAGTAATGACAGTGTCACAGAAAGTATACAGGAATTTAATCTATATGGACCATTAAGTGCATTACTTAGCTGGCATCCTTTCCATTTAGGAGCTCAGTGGAAAGCTGCTGTTCTGGTACATGAAGGGTGCTGACAGCCTTTGTCAGTGTGAAAGCAATACAGAAATACGCAGCATATTCTGCTTAGTCACAGAACCCAGGTAGTTAGGAACACTCAGATAGCCAGCTAGAGATTTGCAGTCACTCCCAAGGTGAACTGACTGAACTTCACCTGTGGGTGAAACAGAACATCAGAAACGCAGTGCTAACAAATATGTCAGAACACATGCACTGGCTGATTTTGTTCTTTACTATAAAGCTAATTAGTTCTTCTCAAAAGCTTTTAAGAAATATTACAACATCTGGGACAAAACCAGTTTGTCAGCATGACTACAGACACAGTTTTCCATATCTCTCAAACTCTTTCTTCTGTGATTCATTAGTTTATTTGTGGATATATTAGAAGTTGAATGTTAGCTCCTGACTTGCAGCTCTAATTTGCTATGCCTAAACTAGTATATGCCGTGGACTGGATGAAAAAAAGTCACTTCACCTTCAAGAAAGGCAGCAAGGAAGACCCAGGAAACTACAGGCTGATCAGCCTCATTTCAACCCCCAGGAATATGATGGAGCAACTGAAGACCATTTCCAGACACATGAAAGACAACAAGGTGATTTGGAGTAGTCAGCATGGATTCACAATACTCAGTCAGTTCCACCACCTTCTATGGTGAAACGATTGGTTTGGCGGATGAAGGAAGAGCAGTGGATATTACTTTTGACACATACTCCCATAAAACCCTTGCAGAGGAGCTGATCAAATATAGGTTGGATAAGCAGACAGTGAAGTGGAAACTGTCTGAATGAGTGGGCCCAGAGCGTGATGATCAGTGGCATGAAGTGTAGCTGGAGACCAGTAACTAGCAGTGCACCCTAGGGATCAGTACTGAGCCCAATCCTAAACTGCACCACCTCAGTGCTTTCTTTGCTTGGCTGATAGGGTGAGCAGGATTTAAAACATATTTTATCACCTTAAGTAGACTTTGGAAACACAGCCTGATTACAAACTGGATGGAAAATAATAATTACCATTATGAGTGCATGAAAAAATAAGAAAGGAGCTTGGTGTTAACAGGCACTAAAAATAAATCTGCATTCTTATTTCATATGAGAAACATACATATCTTCCCATTTTCCAGCTGTAACACTGAAATATAACAAGATGTTTTCCAAAATCCTGGATTTCAAATGGATACTGAGAGATTTTGTTTCCTGTTTCAAGACATGTATTTTCCCTTTATTTATATCAGTTAGTTTCCAAGTGTTTTCTATTTTCATCTCTTTAGTTTTTGTCATAGATGTGTTATTTTAGCTACTTTATACTCTCAATAAAGTATTCGTCAGTATCTGAATGCTACAAATATGCACAAAACTATTAGTCTTGCAACCACTACATAAAAATTATTGTAGACCTTTATGACGTTTTTAGTTTTTATTTTTATAAAGAAAAAACTTCTACAATACTCTTGATTCTCCATAGTTTTTCAACCATGTAACAATGCTCCAAGGTCTACCATGATAAATTAGGGAGCTATGAGTCATTAGCAAAATGTGAATTGATACAAAATGCACAATAGGCTGCCCATTTTATCCAGATGGTTAATTAAATATTCAAGAGCAGAATATGAAAAAAGTATGACAATATTATATACTTAATGGCAGTGATTATGGAAGAGGCTTAATTGTTTTATTTCTTTCTTTCATCATTGATTAAAATAGTGTATTTCAATAAAATTTGGCATCAGTCAGCTTCTCAGCGTGTGCTTTTAGTTGGTAATTAGGTCATCTTTCCTTAAAAGGACTGAAGTCTGCAATTTTATGAACAAATTAGAATGTCACATTAAAAATGCAGCCTTACAATATGCTATTCCTTTAAGGTTGAAATGACACACCCCATTTCTTTATGTAACACTGACTTATAAAACAAGCTATTCCAAAAATCCATGTCACAGTTTCTACACAATTAATTAATCAAAAAAACCCTTAACAATAAACAATATTATTTTTCAGCCTTTTCAAAAGAACTTCACAAAAATTGAGATTATAACTAAAGTGTTAATTTCTTGTAAATTCTAAAGAAAAAAGCTGTTATTTTAAGAGTTCATTAAATCACTACAAGTGTGGAGTATTTATACTTCATTATAACAGACTTAAACTTATTGAAAGTATTTAAATACAGATATATTAAAAGTATTATCTGGTGATTTGACACTTTGTATTCTGAAGTGTGCATAACTACTGGAAGGAGCTGTGGTGTACACTAGCAAGAGTCCTAGAATTAAAAATAATTCCAAGGTACATAACTTGATAATTTGAAAGGATGTTTTGACTGTGCTTGATATTATTCTATTCTTTATTTTTCTTGTGATATGGCACGCCACTTATATTCACCACAGCTGAATTAAAATGTTCGAGTAATAAAATCTATTAAAAATCCCCATCTAATTTTCCTTTTCTAATTTGGAATTTTAACATAAGTAAATGTCAAATAGTGCAATTTATAGTAATCTGCTTACTGAATGGTGTTCAGGTTTACAGCTGAATATTAACTGTTCATAGGATTCTCTTCCTTAGTAGCCAGAATTTAATTAAGATAAATGTATTTATATGTATACACATATATATACACATGCACATGCACATACACACACACATATTGTACCTATACAAGCCCATCTTAGCAATACAGTAACTTTTTAGAGTTTAACTCTACCACAGACTCATGAAATGACTGAGGCAAGGGGGCATCTCTGAAGACTATCCAGTCCAACACCTTACTCATGGCAGCACCAGCTAGTGCAGATTGCTTAGAGCTGTGACCAGTTTGAATATGTCCAAAGGAGGTTCCAAATGTTTTACATTTTTTTCTTTCAAATACTTTTGAGGGTGAGAAATACCTGATTTCTGAGAATGGCATGGCAGGTCTGAAATAAAGTTTACCTGCTCACTCAGTTGGGAAAAAAGAACCAAAAGATATACATGCGGTGCATGAAGAGTACTATAAAGTCTCTATATTCTTTTATGTTAAGACAGCATAATCATAACTTGTTGGTATTAAAATTCAATTTGCACTGAGCGAACTTTAATCTTAAAGAATGTTATTCTCATATTAAAAATCAGGAGAAGTATATTTCCTATTTTCCAGCCTGGATATCTTAGGAAGCTAGCTGTCAAATGACTTGACAGAGAGCCAAGAACTTGAAGAGATACCATTACCTGAGATCACATTGGAAAAAGAAAAATGCTGTAATTACAGCAAATCTTCAACTAAGTGTAACAAATGAAACAAAAGGTCAAACCAAGGTGTTCCCTCATGGAAGCAATTCTTAGTACTACAAAAAAGTCACTTTTGGTGCACCTTCCAGACTACTGATTGTAAAAGCTAAAGCCTGTCAGAGACAAACTGGTTCACTTCAAAGAAAATATGTAGTGAAGTACATTTAGATATTTCATTAAAACTGCTTTCTTCTCTCATTTCTCCTTTTGTACTTCCCTAGCACAAATAAAGAACTGGGAGAAGCTGAAAAAAGGGAAATAACTAAAAATGATGGACAAAAAAGTCATCAGCTACTTAGGTGAATCAAAGTCTATATAGTATTGTTACTTTCTGGACCAGCTACAATGGACTACATAAACCCTGAAATTCTCATGTTCATCAGAGGAAAGAAATTGCTCCTTACATCCTAAAGACATGTCTAAACAACCGTAGCATGTCTTTTATATCCCCTAAGATTGTGGCCAAAGTCAGAGTGTTTTGGCAAGGGCACACCATGTGCCCAGTAAGATCAAGCTTGAACCACTCCAGAAACTAATGCTGAGTGAGGGTGAGTACTGTAGCAAACACTTTTCAGTCATAAAGGATTTTCTTCATAATCTGAAATATTTTTAACAATTGTTATTATTGTAGTTTGATATTTTTGATTGACTAACTTTTCATAATGTGAACAAGAAGAATCTGTAGGAAGAAATCATGGTTGATAGAACAATAATTACATTTGAGTTATGCATTAGGAAACAGCAAATCATACCTTCTCTTTTTCCAGTTGATTATGAAATAAAAGGAACACAGAATAGAAAAAGAATATGCTAGAAGACACTGGTGGTGCTGAAGACAGGAGAAATTCCAATAAAATCTCAAAAAGTGTGAACCTGCACATTTTAATTCTGTAGCAATATGTTATTGTGGAATGATGAAAAGACAGATAATTGTCAGATTTCTTAAGTGTTGTGCTCCTGTGGACAGTATTTACTATTGGTCCTCACTGGAGACAAGACATGGAGGTAGGTTTTCCAAAATAACATTTTCAGGCTTCTACATTGGCCTCTTACAGCATATTTCAGAAAAACTGATCCTACTCGTCTGCAAAATTGTTTTTTCACTTACTGTTTTAGTTTATCTCTTAGGTTGGTTTAGTGCTAGACACCTTCCAGACAACATTATGCACAAAAACTGTATGTGATAAAACTGCATGAAAAATACTAATGGGAAAGTCCATGTCTGGTAAAGCCATAGGCTCCTTTTTTAAAGATGGTGGTGTGACAGACTGGCTAGCTTATATTTAATTGTTCATTTTGCTCTGATATCTTTTGAAGAACACTTATTTTAATACTTGATTGATGATCTCATTGAAAAGTAGTAATATGTAGTACCTTTACGCTACATGCAAATAGCTTAGTTTTAAATTGTGGAAATAAATGCTTATCTTGATAAAGGTAGCACTCACATTAATGTCCAACTGTAATGTGCAGCCACTCAATGTTAGCAAAAGCATTTGACAGAATTAACACAGTTTTCATGAGTGCCATCAAACTCTGCTACCTGTCTAGAAGATTTAAGAAAAATTTTTTTTATACTTTACTCTTTCATTTAAAACCTAAGATACCAGTAACAAATAAGTACAGACTAAGTATATATACTTTTATATGAAGCTACTCAAATAGAAGCAGCTTGGGCTCTAACAGCTTTTCCCTTCGTGTAAATGAGAAATTCCTTCAAGACAGACATTTCACTATACAGAAGAGACAAATGCTATTTTAACAGAGTTTAAGAAATACATTCATTGAAGACAGCATATAAGCTGGTTCTTGTATACACACACACATATCCATATGCATCCATGTACCCACACAGAAAATGGAAATCCATAAACTATTCTTCTGTTCTTCTGGAAAATAAATTTTCACAACCTTAAGAGAAAATGCCTTGCAGTAGTTTGCTGTGAATACAGGAATATATGCAAATTACTGCAGAAAGCAATCTTAAATGCCATTGCTACCTCAAAACAGATTTTCCAAAATGAACAGGCAAGTATATCACATCTACCACAGAACCTGATAGATGGAAAGCAGAAATAGTAGAGGCATTTATGTGAATCTGCACGGTGTAGAAAAGCAAAAGATGAAATAATAGTCAAAATATCAGACAATACATATTTTACTGACACTGTTTAAATATTTCACTTTAACTGACCAAACCTGCGCAGTAGAGCTTTTAAGCAGTAACTGCCTAGGCTGTTTTCCAGATCTGGATTTTACAGGTCAGACAATCTAGTCAGACATTTCCAACTATTCAGAAATTAGATAAACATTTTTTAAGACACAAGCCATGGAAGCAGAGCCTTTGGTGTGATAAACTAGTAACTGTTATCACAAGGAAGGCTTGTGGATATTTAATCTGTGCAATCCAAGATGCTGACAATTTTACTCTAATCTATGATGACAGTTTATCGCTATCTCAACAAATGCTTATAAATATATTTTATATATTTTAGATCATTTAATGATACATTTGTGCCTAAACTAACTTAGCCAGTTTAAGCATATAGAAATATTTATTGTCAAGCAAGAGAAAATAACTGTTTCAGAGCTTGAAAAGACTCCAAAACAAAAAATTCAGACTGGCTGTAAATTCAGAAGCAGCAATAATTTTAAAGGATCATATCACTACCAGCGGTAAGCTGGGCTTGCCAACTGTATGCTGGGCTGCGTGAAAAGAAGTGTGGCCAGCAGGTCAAGTAAAGTGATTCTTCCCTTCAACTCTCATGAGACCCCGCCTGCAGCACTGCGTTCAGCTCTAGGGCCCCCAGCATAAGAAAGATGTGTACCTGTTGGAGTGAGTCCAGAAGAGGGACACAAAGAGTATCAGAGGGCTGGAGCACCTCTCCTATGAAGACAGGCTGGAGAAGAGAAGGCTCCAGGGACACCTTATAGCAGCCTTCTAATTCCTAAAGGGGGTCTACAAGAAATCTGGAGAGGGACTTTTAATGAGGGTATGTAGCGACAAGACAGGGGATAATGGCTTTAAACTGACAGAGGGTAGATTTAGATTAGATATTAGGGAAAATCTCTTCACTCTGACGGTGGTGTGACTTTGGAACAGGTTGCCCAAAGAACCATAAAGTCATTGACTAATTAGGGTTGGAAAGGACCTTAAGATCATCAAGTTGCAAACCCCCCCCCTCCCCCATGGGGAGGGACAACTCACACTAAACCATGTGTCCCAAGTCTCTTCCAACCTGGCCTTGAACACTGCCGGTGATGGAGCACTCACAACAAGATGAGTATGCCCCATTCCTGAAAGAGTTCAAGGCCAGGTTGGATGGGGCTTCGAGCAACCTGGTCTAGTGAAAGATGTCACTGCCCATGGCAGGGGGTTGGAACTGAATGGTCTTTAAGGTTCCTTCCATCCTAAACCCTTTTATGATTCCATGATTCTTTGATCACTGATCAGTTTGCAAAATCTAAGTTACTAGATCTAGCTGGACTCTTTATAATGAACAAAGTTTTCTGAAATGGAATTCTACTTTTTTCTGAGCAGTTATTTTCATTTTTTTTGTTATCCTGTATACACAGGTAGAGACTTATTTAAACACCAAGACTTAATCAGTTATAAAAAAAGCACTGGGGGATTTCTACATACTTCTTTGGAAAAAGTGCTTTACCAAAAAAAGCGGCCATGATGCCCTAAGAAATAAATCTTTACCTGGTCATTGACAACAGTGGTACCCATAAATTGCTTTATTATTATGTTAGTAGAGAGTAATGTAAAGTTTTCTTTAACCAGAATTAATTTTAGCTGTGTATCTTAACAGTGAGAAATGTGGCATGTCATGATGGAAGTGAAGCCAATCTAATCTGTAAAATTTCACTTACATCTGCACAAGCCAGTAAATCTCCACAGTGTTGGAAGACTAGAAAACGAGTTCTTAGAAAAATGTTATTGGGGTTATACATGGTTCTGGGTGTATTTTCACCTCATTCTATTGTCCTTCATGCAGAAGAGTAAGAGAAGGCATACACCTATTTCTTTATTACAATTATAGAATAGAAGCAAAAAAAAAAGCTTTTCTAAGAATGACCTCTGGATAATTTACTGGGCTTGTTGTGCTTCAGGACATCTGTCATTTAACAATTTAACTAAAATTACTGGTACTCCATAGGTAGAGAATGAGGAAGCAGGCACATAGTCCCAGCTGTTCTTTTTCAGTTCAGTAATGCTTTGTATAAATGTTCATAGTCGATTTAATATTATTAAATGTAAAATTTCAAAGACAATTCTGGTATTATTTTAATGCTTTTCCATCACAGAAAACTTCCCCAAAAATGTCTGTTGAGCAGAAGTTTACTTTTTCTTGAAACAAGTCTTGATGCATTTTCTATTAAATAAGAAATCTTCTGAAGTTCAACTTTTCTCTGAACTTCATAATGACAAAGACCTAATATAATGAACAAATATTTATTTATGGGCAAAAATTTCTAAAATAAACAAGCAAACAAGATGTAGAGGTTACAATAATTGTGGGTAGTTAAAGTCTGTGAGCAGTGGCAGGACTTAGCAATAGTGTTGACAATAGTTTGCAAGCAGTGGCAGGGCTTGACAATGGCTAGCAATAAGCAGCAGGCCGCAGTAGGCCAAAGGTTAGGGTGAGCTAAGGACGCCCTAGAAAAGTAAAACTGCTGAG
>WYDI02018359.1:0-60161 GCA_009867235.2 Psittacus erithacus
CCTGCCCATGGCAGGGGGCTGGAACTTGATGATCTTAAGGTCCTTTCCAACCCTAACTATTCTATGATTCTGTGATTCTACTCTAATCAAGGACTTTTCAGTCTCATGCTCTGCCAGGGAGGAGGAGCACAGGAAGCCAGGAAGAAGCAGAGACAGGACACCTGACCCAAACTAGCCAAAGGGGTATTCCATACAACAGCACGTCATGCCCAGTACTGTAGCTTGGGGGAGTTACCTGGAAGGCTCAGATCACTGCTTGGGTCAGGCTGGGGATCAGTCGGCGGGTGGTGAGCAATTGTATTGTGCATCACTTGTGTTTATTGTTCTCTTTTCCTTTTCCCCTTTTAGTTTTATGTTCTTTCCCCTTGTTATTTCCCTTATCATTATTACTATTGGTGGCAGCAGCAGTGGTTTGTGTTATAGCTTAGTTACGGGACTGTTCTTATCTCAGCCGTTGGGATTTACATTCTTTCAATTTTCCTCCCCATCCCTCCAGGAGAGGGGGATAAGAAAGAGGAAGAGTAGGCGAGAGTCTGCGTGGTTCTGAGTTACTGGCTGGGCTTAAACCACGACACTCTTCTATCTGATGAAAAGTGTTGTACTCATTTTTATTTCCTTATTATGCCAAGGATTAAACTTTGAGAACGGCGGCTGGTTGCATTCACCAGGAATTCTTTAACTATAAAATTATGTTCATGAAAATGGATCAATTAAAGTCAAGGGGACTACTTACACGAGTAAATGCTAATTAACAAAACTGAGGCTCTAATGAAGAGGACATGATAACATTGCAGATTGATCCTGAATATTAAACATACTTTGCTCAGCAGCAGTAGAGGTGTTTACTCTACAGTACACCAGCACTTTATTGAATTTCTGGTTGTAAATAAATGCTTTCAGCTGGCTTTCTAATTGATAAATGTTCTATACTTTTAGACTCAAGTGCTGTCTTGAGAAGTTAGAATGCATACGTGCTAAACGTGCTCTTAAGTCAGTGCTGGTATGTAACTTGGCAATTGCTGATACCATCTAACTATATCAACCTGTGATGTTGCTGTTACAGGCAGGTGGCCTTTCTGCAGTAAAAGTTTAAGATATTTCTTGCCCAAAATGCAAAATAAGAAAAAAGCCTAATCATGTAAAGATGGGACATCCATTATCACATGGGAGAGAGTCTTTAGAACAGCTTGGTAGCTGGATTTTCACAT
Organism: Psittacus erithacus; assembly: GCA_009867235.2. Lineage (NCBI taxonomy): Eukaryota > Metazoa > Chordata > Aves > Psittaciformes > Psittacidae > Psittacus > Psittacus erithacus. The sequence continues at coordinate 1,209 of WYDI02018359.1, forward strand.
TCATTTATTTTCCTATTCATGAAAATTCTACTTTCATCACCAAGTGAACTTGGTGCTAATTAATTAAATATGAACTATTGATTAATGTACGAAGAACACTGAAAGCGGTGGCTACAGGACTAGTCTATTTTCAGAGGCTTTTCTGTATTCTAACTCATATCTTCTTAAATATTTCATAGTTCAGGTCTGAATTAGCAGAAATAAACAACCCCTTTAAGGGAGATGAGAGGTGTGTCTTTGCAACAGGGCTATGTACAATTAAGAGCTTAAATGGGGATGAAGCCAGGCTTCCCTGTGGTACAATACCCTGGCTGTGATTCCAGTTCTGACTTAGAGATGGACCAAGTGTTGCCGTATGGCTTTCCTCAACTCAACAGGCAGGGATTTCCTGCTGGCACCAAGAAAAGCTGGATATTCAGGGAATAGCACTCTGGACTTGAGGAGGAGTTGGATCAGGTACATCACATCTTTTGCCTAGCATCCTCTCTTATTTCTGTTGGAGCAGAACTGAGATAGATGAAGGTAGGATAGGCAGCAAAAGCAGGAAGTGCTCAGGAGGGGAGGGGATGAACACTAATATGACTGTCACCAGCTGCTGAGTGTTTCCTCTGGTCTTACTCCTTTGCACTCCTTTGTTCCTCTTTCATCCTTTACATTACATTTCCATGTTTTTCTCAAATGTGGGTGGGGGTGGTACACCTAGCAGGTCCTTGTTGACTGAACCTTCTTTCTGTCTGCTGCTGACATCCCCTGAATCTGGGCTTGTCCTTCTGACTTGAAGCTTAATTGAAAATGCAAGCATGAAACCAAGGTGATTGAAGTGCCTGGGCATGTCCCTGGCATAGTGTTCTTTCATGTGCATGTAGTGGGAGAGAGTAGAAATGTTAGATGGGTAGAAACGTTAGATGCAAGCCCAATTCAAGATGTTCAAACCAGTAAACATACAATGCCACTGATGTTTGATGAAGTTCACCACAGAAAGGCTTTTCCTAAAGAAGGTCTTTGAAATTGAGGTGATGGGCAGATGTCAAGATGATTTGCTAAGTGTGAGATGAAAAATTGATAGCAAAGAAATTATTTAAATCATGTATGGGATGTGATTTCACCCAACCATGAAGAATACATGTCTTTTATAGATGGGTTGGAGTGTTATCAATCACCTGTGACATACGTTATTTGTGCATAACTGCATGGCTTTCACGCAGTATTCAGTAATAAAAGTTCTGTGCATGTTTATCATGTCATTTGATCCCAGCCTCATCTGTCATTAAGACATAATATACTAAATGTAACAAATTTCCACTTTCTATGTAGTTATAACTTACTAGTATCTCCGTTATAATCTCTAATTGCCCTAATACCAATCCACAGAAAGCTAAACTTCTCTCTTCAAGCTAACCCTATTCTAGCACTCTTAGGGAACGACAGCTTTCTGTCAAAAAAGATATATCTAGATTTGAGCAGGGATTTTCAAGGTAATAAATGCACTATGATGTTTTGTTGGTTTGCGTGGTGCAGTGCCTTTGATGCATGGCCTGTCATGTAGCTTCCTATATTCAGTCTTTCAGATCTTCATAAGCCTGATGGGTAATTTCAGGGATGTGATGAATAGTGGAACATTGGCTGGTTAGCTTGCAGGGCTCTGCAGTGCTAATTAGGATCTCAGGCGTGCCTTGGTGACCTTCAGTCTGCTTGTATGTGTTGTGTGAAGGAGCGCAGTCCGGTGGGGTCAGGATAGATAGGCTGTACTCTGACATACTAAATATCAGTTCATTAAAACGAAATGGCATTGGAAGAACTTAGGGGCTTTAAAAAAGGATTTGTAAGTTTTGTTACTGAATGAACTAATGACAGGGGGTCTAAGCCATGATCTGCTGAAGTCAAGAATATCTGGACATTTTAATTATGCTTGAAAGAAAGAAAAATGAAATCATTGCTGATCACTGCAGACAGTGATAGAGGTGCCTGTTTTTCTGATGATGATGTTCTTTGTGTTTCACAGTAAAGCACCTATGCCTTTTTTCAAGGACGTCCCAGTAGTAGCTGAACTTACATATTTTACAGCATTTTGGGGAATTAAAATACAAACTTTTTTCACTTTCTGGGAACGCACTGTCTAACAAGTATCCTTTCCATTTTCCATTATTTTTGCAATAGCATTTATAAAAAAAGTAAATTAAGATATTTAAACACAACACACTGAAAACATTTGTTCATGCCTGCTGGCCAGATTCCAATTTGTGTAATTAAATCTTGCAGTCTGTTACCTAAATATTTCCCCCAGTTTCTACCCCGTGCAGTCTCTTTCCCTAGTTTCTAGCCTCAACCAGTTTCACTGTTGCTTTGCACTGCAGCACAGCTGCCACATTGCATCACAAGGGTGGCTGCATTTCTTTGGGAAAAAATGACTTTCATATATAAATAATTGTTAAAGTGCTTTGGAAACCTCCCAGAGGTGAAGAGCACCATTGAAAAATAATAAGCCTTACAAATACATTATTAATATTGATCTTGTTGGTCGTGTTCAAACCAAGGGACAGGGAGAAGGTTAGTCTTACAGTCTGTGTCACACCCTGGGACTCAGGAAAATTGAGGGTGAGACCAAGCTCTGTTCAAACCTCCTCTGTGGGATTGGGTATCCTTTTGTGCCCCTTGGACTTCTTTGCTCTATGGCTTATTCAACATTTATTTTTTGGCTTTTCAGAACAGGAGCTTTTTGTTAGTGTGGGTGGCAGATTTTCTGTGTGTGCTGTTGAGGTGGAAACCATGAAGAAAGGCTGGAATGAGCAATCAGAAAGTCCTGATACGTGGGTTCAGGTTTACACTACCCCTTTTTGTCACTACCCTTTATAAATGAAGTTAGATATACTGCATAGTTTCTAATTTAGAAAAAGTTCTCACTGTTGCACAAAGGATCACCCAGCAGAGTAGTTTGTTCTCTGTTGATTTTCTGTTCCACAGTGTAGGCATTTAAGCTCTGTCCACCACCAGCTTGTTTATCCTTCTTTGCCACTTACCTGCTCCCTTGCAACCTTGGAAAGCAAGATGTGATGCATGTGAATGTGCAGAAAATAGTGCTAATTCCCATGCAGCAGAGCAGTTACTTACAGCTGTCCTTTAGTTTGAGTGAAGTCCTTCACTTTATGCTCAGATTAACCACTGTTCCAAATGAATTTGATGTTATCTCTCTTTTATTGATGTGAATTATTTATAGCAGAACTGTTGGATCATCAAAATGTGATGCCTGAGACTATTATTTATGCTACAATATTAATCCCATGTTCCTATTAAGATTTATCCCTCTGTTCTTCTTTCTGGATTCCTGAATTAAATTTTATTATTCCGTCTTTCTCTTCCGCAGTCTTAAGTGCTGCCGGGTTTGCATAGTACAAGTATTATATTGTGGGTGACTGTGCTGAGGTCAACCACAAAATCTGTCTTTCCTGCTTTTACCAGAAGGTGTGGATTTGAATTTGTATCACAACCAAAAGTAGCTCATGGTTAGTGCTAGGGTTAAAGATAAACCTCCTCTGTACATGGTGTATTTCTGCATGTGTGGATGCAATATTTGAATTGGTCCAGATAGAGACTGTTACATTCGCTGCTCCCCAAAGGGTGAGAGAGCCCAAGTGGTAGCACAGGTGCCCTGCAGTTTTGCTGCTCGCCAGGATGCTTGCTCCTGAACCGTCTGTCTCTTTTCTCTTCCCATCTTCCTTCTGCAGGATAAAGCCTCAGGAGGTAGATGGAGGTGGCAGGTTTTTCTCTCCAGCTCACAGTTCCATGTTTATTTTATAAGTAGCTTCTTGGAACAAGTGTTTCCTTTCTTCCTTCTGTTTTTCTTTCGCTCGGCAAGGAAGAATCTGCTGTTGGGTCTGGTGTGCAGAAATCCATGTGCAGCCTGGAGGTAGCATCCACAGCCTACATTGTATCAGCTGAGGGAAGGGTGTTTGGAGATGTGCCTGGGGCAGAAACATGGGCTGAGCATGTTTCCAGAAATCCCAGCCGCATATTTGATGAATGAGTGTAAGCATTATGGGACCATCGCAAAGGCGAGTGCCAAACTGGTTCTCTCTCTGGTAGCCTGGAGGATCTTGCAACTCCAGGGTGAAATGTGGGTGCTTTTATTTTCCTGCATTGTCTTCCCATCATCAGAGGCCAGCAGGAGTGAGGACACGGGTCTGTGAAGTCTCTCCCTCGCTTTGGGAAGGAAGAGTAATGCAACGCAGATGGTCCCTGTGCTGATCCCCTCACATCTGCACCATCCTCCTGCCTTTGCCCAGTTCTGTCTAAGTCACAGGGTTCCTGCACTCAGAGGGTCTGCAGGTTATGGCACTGCGTTTCATTTTGTGCAGCTACAGCCATTTGCCACAAGCACTTTTGTAGGTGATTTTAGGAGCTTCGATAATAATTACTGTTTTCTTCCAGGCATTTCTGCATCTTTGTATTCCAGTCAAAACCCCCATCTCTTGCGCTCTTGGGAATGATGCTCTGGCAGAGAGATCCCCCAGCTTTATTAGACTCAGATTTATACAGTGCTTCTGTCTTGAATAATTCAAGACAGGACCCAAACCAGGGCTGTGGATAATAGCCACCCATAAACGTGGGGCAACCCAGGTGTACAAGTTTGCAGCCATGGTTCTAGTTCATCTCTACATATCTGCCTTTATCTACATATCTGATAAAAATAAAACCCCAAAACATCTGGATTTAAATACAAACCAACTCTCTCAAGAATACTTCCGTTGGATTCCACATGTATTCACATACCAGGATGTGGAAAACCTTTTGGCTTTAGGTACATTCAGGTGGCTCCTCAGGAAGCACACATCCAAAGCAGGAGCAGGGCCTGTTTTATTTCTATGAGTGTTGTCTAACCTCTGATGTATGATTGCCCTTCATTTGTACTGAGAACAGAACTTAAATTGTCTTCCTTCAGAGTGGCAGGGTTAAACAGCTTCTGATACCATGTGATGAGATATAACAATACTGCCAGCCAATAAAGTGCAGCCCACTTAAATCATTCCTAATGATTTAAAGAAGGAAGAATGTCACCCAGAAGAACCATTTCTGCATTTCAAAAGATTTTATATGATATTTTCCTGTGACTGATGTGCTGGATGCAAGCCCTTGATCTTCAAATCATTGGTGTCTTTTCAGTGATAAATGCCAAAGTTCTGCTAGGTTTGGGTGTAAGCACAAGCATTCCTGTGTGGTGCTTGGCATTGCTGGAGTGAGGGATTCCCTGCGCTCCCAGAAAACACGTAACTCTTCGTTTGAATGATTATGCAGAACATGCAGGTAGTCCTATCTGTTTGTTTTTAAGACCTTGACCATTTGAAGCATGGTGCAGCACTGAGGTTAGATTAGCATTACTGTTGTCAGTGGGGCTTCCTTCATTTACATTCGTGGCAGTTAGGTTTGGGTTTTTATTTGCCTCTTTTTCTTTGATTCAGATCCAGGATGCAGCTTGTTTGCATTGTCATATGCAAATAAAAATATTTAAAACATATAGTACTTCACGTATTCAAAACACTGTGGAAACATTTGCCGTCGTTCTCACAACACCCTGGTGAAGTAGGTAAATATTGTACTTATTACTTTAATGCAGTTTTGCATGGGAGATAACATATTGCAGCACTGCCGATGCAAAACAAGCGTTAGACCTCCAAAACCGAGAGCGATGTGAAGGGACTTGACACATTCAGTGTTATTTGTATCTTAGTTTTAGAGCTTTTAGAGATTACTTTTTCAAGTTTTCTTGACAGTGAGGACTACTGAAAACCCCTTTGCTTTTAATGAGCCATGAAATGATGTCACGTGTTTCCTGAGGCTGGAGCCCCTCATAAAGCCAGCAGTATTTCACAAGACTTCCAGGCAGGGACTATATCTTGTGCTACTGAAGCTGGTACAGATACTGTCATTGAATTCGATAGGATTTGTGTAACTCCTGGGTAGAGCTAACAAAAGTTCAGGGGCTGGTCATGGTAAAAATACAGGTTTCATGATTTGCCATAGATGAATAAAAGAATCCAATTTAAACTATGTGTGGAGATTAAAATACGTGAGCAAAACGAGAAGAACGAATGGTATCATTCTGCCTGCCTCGGTGGTATCTGTGGGCTTTTGGCTGGCCCCAGGCTATTGCCTGCTCTTGGTGTGTGGATCTGGGTGTTTGGGAGCAGTGAGTGAGGAGACTGCATCCATATCTTCAGTGGTCCATTATGTTTCTGTAGCTGACAGACCTGTTGCTGTAAACTTCTATTCAGGTGGAGAGGATGAATAGTGTTAAAATTAATGTGCTGATTGCATGGGAATTAATCTTACAGATGTGCAATGCACAGTATGATGTGCCCTATGAAAGGGCATCTGGTGGCTGGAGAGGCGGCTCTTGAGCTCTCTGTAACTGCTTCCCAGCCTGAGCTACTCTGTGCCAGGTTTCCTCATTTTTACTGAAGGAAGGATAACCTCATTGTAGGAAATTATACTGAGATTCCTAGCAAAAGTTGGGGAATTTGGCAGTGTTACCCTTGCATTCATCTAACTGGATTTCCATTTCTACCAGGAAAGAATAAATGAAGTAACAGTTGGTCCATTTATGCACTGCTGTCAGGAAGTGAGTGACCACAGAAGGAAACCAGACATCCTGTAATCCATGGTCCATAGGAACTCTTTATTACAAAGGAGGATGTTTATCCATGATGTTACTGTCCTGTATTTTTAGGGATTTGAATGCATATATCTAGTTATTGGTACTAATGAGCTTAACAGAGTCTTTAAAGTGTTTTCTAAATCAGCTAGACAGCTCACCCTGGCTGTCCTTAAGGCAGCTTTTTTCTTCTTTCTTCCTTTTTTGTATAGATGATTATATTTCTGTCTCTAAGGTATTTATGTGATCTCCAATACTGAGTACTGATCTTCACTACATCTCCTGGAATGTAGATGGCACAGGGAGGAAATGACTGATTGAAAGAGCGGGGAATTGAGACCTTCTCTGATATCCTGAAATATCTGAGCAAGGATCCATCCTACTGCAGTTATTACTGTCTTGTAACATTCATGTGGCTATATTCAGAGGCAGATGGGCCTTCCCTCCTGTGCAACACTCTAAAAGTAATTTAAGCTTATGAAACAAAACCAATATTCCACAATTATTAAGAGTTTATCATTTACTTTTTGTAATTCCTCCCATCGCAGAGAAGGATTTCAGCAGCTGTGCAGAACTGTGGCAATTTGAATGATGCCACGTTCATATTATCAGTTTTAGCAGACTTAATCTTTTGCTTCTCTAATACTTATCTGATGCTGTAAATGTGAGGTGCGCCTTTCTACAGATTTTGTTCATCACTAGGATAAGTAAATGAAAATTGTCTTATGGTGCAAGGTCTTTCAGCTCCATCTACAGCAGAGAATGTAATTATGTTCATATCCTTGATCAGGGGACCCCTTCCGTTGCTGCAGTCTATGTAACATCAGGATTTAGCATTTAAAACTATATTTAAGTAACTGATATATATTAGACAAAGGAAATCATGCAGTAACTGGATTGCCATTCTACTTTTAGCTCAGCATGCTTGTTGAATAAGGGCCAGACTTACTCGTTTCCTGGCGTTTCCTTTATTGTAGCCTGAGGAGCAGTGAATATCTGTGTGCAGTTGGAGGTTTCTAGCATTTCACTTCACTGAATTCTCTGTTCCCTGTTGGTTCGTACAGACTGTCAACCATTTGTATTTCTGGGTTGGAACTAATCAGACCCATCTGGTCTTGCTGACAGTGTGAGCCAGGAGAATAGCTCTGCATCATGATACAAGATCCTGGAACTTGGGACAGGGAGAAATTTACTGCCTCGCCTAGTCCTGGCTTTTAATAAACTGAGTAGTGCATAGTGCAGCTCATTTTCTCCTTTGTTGTTTTTTTTAATCAAAGAAAGTAATTATTACCTGTCAGTGCACAAATATATAAATGCTAAGCAATCCAGAGATTTAAACATTTCCTTCTTGCTTAACCTGTAAGTGATTCTTTGCATTTGTACTGGATGGAGAATTTTGTGCTGGAATGAGTCTGTAAGCCACAGAATAAATTAGAAACCAGACAAAGAATAATGATTGTCTTTTCAGTGCTTCTTAATATCAGCTCGTAAATGAAAGTTAGTAGTGTAAGAGCTCCTGTTGTCTCCCCTGTGTTGGAAAGAGCGCCCAGGCAGCTCCTGCATTACTCAAAGAATGCCAAATCAAAGGCAGTGCGAGGCACTAATGCTTCATATTGTATGAAACGTGCATACCTGTGAGTGTTTGAATCTGTGTTAATTGTACGGTAGGGAGAGAATTCAAGGAAAATCAAAGTTTGTATTGATTTTGGGGCTGGGGGAGGGGTTGGGGAGGATTATCTGAATAATTCTATTATTCACCTTTCTGGTGGAAAATTAAAGTGGATAGTGCAAAGGGCACTACTGAGAGAGATAAATGAGCTGCTTCATTCCAAAATGAACCCTCATCTCAGAAAAGTGTTGATATTAAGTGCCTAAATTCCTTAAGTACTTAGTAGAGTTATCTGCATAAAATATCCTTTAAATTCAATAATTACTTCCATCAGCCCTCTAATGATAACAGAGTATGATTGTGCTCCCATTTTACTTCAGTGGGTGTACACAAATACTCCTATTGTATAAGATTAATAAATCACAAAGGGTGTGTTTTGTCATTATTTAGGATGGATTCCACTTCAGCAGCTCCAAACCTTGCAACCTTGTTCAGAGCAGTAAAATAAAGCTGTATGATCAAGAGAGACATTGCTGTGCTTTGAGTGAACAAGCTGAACAAGAAGAAAATTTGTAATTGAACTTTTACCAGAACCTTTGCCAGTGCAGTATTAAAGGGACATAATTTGATACAGGCTGTTACATGCCTTCTCACGAATCGTGAGGCAGAAATGCTGTGCTGGAGGACTTAGGGACTGTACCTAAACACATGGAAGCCACAGCACAGCTTTGCGGGATCCAGAGGTGCATTTGTGCCCTACTTCATCATGGCCTTGCAGTGCAGTTTGAGGTAGTTTTGGCATTGGTGGATTTGGTTTGGCGATGTTAGTGCTTTTTACTGATAAACTTGAAAAAGAGAAAGTAAAACATCCAAAATCTGAGTCACCAGCAGACAGAAAAACTAACCTGAGAGCAGAGGGGAGGGAAAAGGCAAGGGAGCAGGGAAGGAAGCTAAACAAAAACCTCAAGGTATCATGCTAATCTGGCATGGAAATAAGAAACAAGAGCACCAGTGGCAGCTGTAAAACTACCTTACAAGGAATTTCTCTGTCTTTTTTCAACCTCAAAGTCTGTTACGAAATGTGAAGACTATTTCTTCATGCTGTAGGAAGGGGTGAAAAGAAGGTATTATATGGGTAAACAACAGCAGTGGTGGAAACAGGGTGCTGAAGGAAGCACTAAGGCTTTTGCAAAAGCTTTTTGGCAAGAATGCATCTCTGAAGATTTTCTGTGGTTATCATATCCCAGTGTCCTCATCCTAGAGAGGAAAAGGTCCTGGGGCTAAACCCTCAAACTACTTCTGAACATCTCACAAGGTTTTCACTCTTTTTTGTGGGTCCTGTATCAAATAAGCTCCTACTTGAGTCAATAGAAATTTGCTTTAGTCCTAACACTGTAAAAACTGAGTAAGCACTCTGAGATTTGCCCCATTGATTTTGCCAAGTTTTGGTTGAGTGAGAACTTAATAAAGATTTTGGATTGTGAAGATAAAGAACTGACTTCTGACACCCCGATTCAATTTCTAGCCAGTCATTTTACGGATTAACTCCCATTGAGTTCAGCAGGAGCATGTCAGTGCAAGGGCTGAGTCAGGATCCCGCCCCAAGTCCAATGCCAAGAGTCGATGTCTGCTTCTTTTAATCTGCCCATTGAGTGAGGATTTCAAAACTTCAGGGAAGAAACAACCGCTGTTTCTGCGACGAGTTCGATCGTGGTGCAGCGGTTTGTGCTGGCTCCAGGCCACGGAAAGCTGAAAGGAGTCAAAGCAGAGGGAGGGATGGAGGAGACATTTGGTCCCTAGAGGAGAAAGGGGATTGTATGGCTGCAGAGCAACTCGTGTGTATCAGCAGAGGGGAGTGGCAGAGTCGTTGCTGTAGTTAGAGGTGTGATGCTTAGATTAAATCCCAGCGTATAGAAGGAAAAGGGCTATGTAGAGGTTGTGTCTGTGTTGATCAGAAGGTAACAGGAAGGTGAGCTGAGTGCCTTGCTATGGTGAGGAGTGTTCACCATGCTGATTTGCATCATCAGCTGCAAAAATGGGTCCACATTTGGAGACCAGTGGGCTGAGAACATTTAATTTCTCTATAACCCAAGCTAAGGATTGCAACCTTGAAGGGATTCAGGAGTTCAGTGGGTTCTTTTCTGTATTGCTGCAGGCTCTCTGTCTGAGCAGGGTCCCTGCTGTGGGGGACGTGCTATCTGTGGGGCATGCGTGGCTCTCCTGCTTCAGAGGTGTCACATTCCCCAGCAATGCATCCTCTCTGTATCCCTGTGTTGCGCAATATAGACCCTTCAAAACTCCCAGTCAACCTCCTGCAAACCAGAGGAGCAGCAAGGAAGCAGCTGCTCATGCTGCACCTGTCCCTCCTTCCTTCAAAGGCAGAAATCATACTGTTTCATATGGCTTCCAGAGCTGCTGTCAGTATTATTCTTCCTTTTCTATTATTTTCTTTCATATCTTTTTAAAATCACTTCTGTCTACCTATTTGAGCACACTGCTGCTGTATCCAGGATATTTTCTGGAAGACGCCCATCTGAGTTTGGCAGAACATTATGTAGCATTTGTAAAAATTCTCATACATAGAAAATACATTTGGGAAGTGTGGAAGATCTTTAATTTTGATGGGGGGTGAATTTCTTTGTAAAGCTTCTGGTAAAGGCTAATAAATGAGCAAGAGTTTGTTTAGAAACATGAATTTTATTTCTTGAGTTACATAAGCATGACAGTCTCTTAAACATTTTAAATCAATTTTCTTTGCACTCTTAGAATTCAAAAGCCACAAAATGGATTCCTTTCAAGTTTCCTGTATGCCAACGTTCAGCCCAGAGGGATTTTGTGTGTGTGTGTGGTTTAAAATAGGGTTTTATAATGAAAAGCCTGGCAGATCCTTTACTATACTGTCACTAGGTACAATACTCTAATATACAGTATGAGATTAACTTGGATTTTAATAAAGCATCTTGAACAGAATAAAGGGAGCATTTAAAAAGTATTAGTCGAAATCTCTGTTAATTTGGTTTGACCCAACGTTAAGAGACATGTTATGTGGGTAAACAACAGCACTGATGGAAACGGGGCGCTGAAGGAAGAACTTTCCATGGTTCAGTCAGGTACAAACTGTGATATAGGGAGGTTTGGCTTTTCAAATAGTTAAATATTTCACTGCTCTGTTGCTTACAAAAGTTGATTCCTTTTGAAGATGTAGCTCCTCTGTCAGCTTCTCAGCATAATAAAAATGTGCTGCATTTCTTTGTGTAACATATCTCTTCTTCCCAGTTTCTTCCTTTAAAAGAGAAAAGTTTGCTCAGCTTTAGCTTTCGCTTGTTTCCATCTGCATATGTGTGGGATAGATGCTGTTGTGCACGGTGGGTTATTGAAGGATTTTAAATTGTTTGTGATTAGAAAGTTTATATATGTGTGTTATATGCATTCTAGTTGCATGTATTGGCACACATGTATGAATGTAGATTTATATCTACCTAGATGTAGATGTTTGTTTATGTACCTTTGTATTATATATCTGATGTATCTAGTACTGGCCATTGGCAAGGGTAAGATGCAGTTCACAGCAGGACCTTCGATCTGATCCAGTGTGTTAAATCTTACAGGACATAAAGCTTGATAGGCTTTGTGAGAGCCCTGATTACTTAGGTGAGAAAGATGGCCAGGGTTGGATTAGTAAAGAGTATAAACCTTCATTCTTTTGAAGCAAGCTCTAATTAAGGAAGTAATGAACAACATCCTTGTGCTGATAATATCCTCTATAGCTCACTGCTGGAAGGTTGCTGGATGGGCTCTGCGACTAGGGAGGAGGTTCTAGACCATTGGCCTCATCTCAAATGGCATTTTCTATATTACAGTTCACATGAGGCACTTAGATATAAACTGTGTTAAGATTGCTGTGGAATAACTTCATACAGAGTTATTTCAGCTTTATCAAAACCAGAATCTAGTCTGTACACGGTGGAGCAGGAGTGCATGTGTGAAATACTGTACACCATAACCTTTGTGTTGCAGATATGTTACAGCCATTGGGCACTGAAGTGATTAAATGTGCACTGAATTGGTCTTTATTCTTTTATGGGTGCTGTAAAATGCAGAGCCCTTTTTTCATGTTTCAGCTAGGATAGTTGTACACCATGGATGTCTGATCCGTGTTGCATATCCACATTGACTTTGAAAGTGGAAGCTATAACATTATGTAATCTTGTCTTGAAGGCAAATATTAGCTAATTTAGCCGGATATAATCTACCCCCAAATGTCTGCCCCACTCACCACTGAAGCAATGTCTTTAAAAGGCTTCTTAAAATAAGCACAAGTTTTAAATTGCATGTTTAGCTCACAGTGAAATAACTAGTATTTAACTTGAGTGTTGGTTTCCCTATGCCATGCACTGCTGATTTACTGAAGCTGGACAAAGTAATTCCCATCAGCCTTGATTGAGAATGTCCAGGTTTTGCCTTTCAATTAATTATGAAACAATCTGTTGTCGGCATTCCCAGCAGATAGTGAGACTTTGCCATTCAGAGCTAATGTGGATGAATGTGGATGTACTTAGACACCAGGAAAAAAGGCTGTAATGAAATGCAGGCTGAACTGAACTGGAGAAAAAGAGCAGAGAGGAGGAAAAAAAAGAACGAGCACATTGAGATCCTGCACAAATAAGAGAGGGGCTGATGAATTGTCCAATTCAAGCAAGCAGCATGACTGCTGGGCTCGGAGGGACTTGGCATGAGGAGTGAATAACGCAGCATCTCTCAGTGAGCAAAGTCCATCTGGGCCCCATTAATGAGCTGGGCTGGGGGAACGGGAGTGGTGGAAAGGGAGAGCTGAGAGCTGCTTTCCTGAGCTGTCATCAGGATGCTGGCACATTCGCACGTTCGTCAGCTTCCAGGTGCTCATCTGTGATAAGGACATAGCAGCAGCAGCAAAAGCTTCTAAAGCAGATAATGTTCACGTAGCTCCATCATCATCATATCTCCTACATTAGTGTTTGTTTCTAGCTACTCCTCCCTCAGAGTGCATCAAAGGGTGTTGTAAAAATGCAGATCAGTGAAAAAATCCATTGGTGTTGATTGCTGATGTGCTGAAATATGTAAGACCCAGAAAGGTGCTGTGTTTGATGCAGGCAGTATGTGTGCTTGTATGTTCCTCCCTGTCTGTCGTTAGGCAGACGTGTGGGCAGGCTTAGTGCTCATCCAGCTGTCTAAAGAGATTCAGTTCCCCAAGGACACCAGCAGGTGCCTGGTGGGATTTGCAAAATGCCAAAACCAGGTGGCTCCCTAAACCTGGTGGAGTGAGTTTGATTGGGTACATAATTCACTCATTACAAGGCACTGAGCTGAGTCTTTGGGACGGCAAAATGCTCTTTGAAAATCTGGCTCCCCAAAATCATCTAAAATACGACTTAATTGCACATAGGAAATGGCTAAGATTTAGCCCTGGAGACATTCAGGGCCAGACTGGATGTGGTTCTGGGCAGCCTGATCTAGTTCAAGGTATCCCTGCTCATTGCTGGGGGTTGGACTTTGATGACCTTTGAAAGTCCCTTCCAACCCAAACCATTCCATGAGTCAATGTTTTTATATGCGCTGCATGATGAAGATATTGCACAAGTTTGCTTCGTGGTATTTTTCCCCTTAGTAACTTTAGAAGTCATTTTCCTTCTGTATTTTTAATGCCACAGGGCTTGTGCCAGCTAAGAAATTAGAAGAAAGCCATGCGGTCCATCCATCATTGTTGCGGTTTTTTTTCTCCTCACATTGTATATTGAAACCCATAATTAAGACTAATCTTTTAAATGCCTTTGTAGAAGGGGAACACAGCAGGCGCAGAATGGACTTTTTATTAAAATTAAGAAAAGAAATTAAACTTGTACATAACATATAATTGCTGAACATAGACTTAATAATTAAAATTATTTCTGTAAGCCTGTTCTTTTGGGTATTGAGTAAATAAAATTGCAATTTGCTGGTAGATCGATATTTCTGTTCACAACAAAAATTTGTAATTTAGGAGAAACAGTTCTTCCATCATAGGCCATGAAACTCAGTGGATTATGTCCAGCATGTTAACGGCAACAAAAATAATGAAGAATCACCAGCAGTTGTCGAGAACTGTATATTATAGTTATATCTGGGCAGAAGAAACTGTCAAGTAAAGGATACTGTTCAAATACTAAGGTGTATTAGCAGTGTTACTGTTTATAGAGGCCAGTTTTGGGAGCTTAGGTACATCTTCTTTTTAAGCACTTGCTTATCTGCTGTCCTAGCCCTAACAAGTGACCTGCGTTGAATAAATTGGAGCATGTGCCAGTGTTTTTTATAACCGTGAAAATGATGCTATTTAGAGCTATCAGGGGAATGGTGCTATAAATAAGCATTAATTTGGGTTTTTCCAGCCTCCCCAATTTAGCATTTAACAGTCCAGTTTTAATAACCAATAAAACTGCTTTGGCTTTTTATTGGCACTGATCACTCCAGATTGTGTTTTAATATTATGGAAGAATTTAAAAAATATTTTTATCCCTCTTTTGTCTGTAGCTTTACTTAAAAATCAACTCCAGATATTAATCTCCTTAAGAAGACATGAATGTTCAAAAGAGGGATTGGGTGATTTCTCTCTTGGGTGGTACAAGTTGATTATCTTGCTGATTGCCATTTCTCCCTGTTAAATGGTTTTAGTGACTACCTAAGAGCAGGAATGTCCCAGATGTAGCTTCTTAGTGGATGATGAATGCCTTTTATAACATGTCCTTCCTAGGGACTTAGACAGTCTGGAAGGATTCACAGTAATACCTCAAGATTACTCTGAGCACACATACACAATAGCATTCCAGCTTGTGTTTATTCATCTTTCATGAAGCATGTGTGGCCAAGAAGAGCAAGGTTGCTTTATGATTCACTGGGGTCATTTAACATCAAACATGTCCGAGACCTTTGAGTATATGATGTTAAGGCCATGCTGCTACTATGAGCAAAGATTACATTGTTAACTGGCACAGTCTGCTGGCATGTGTCATTTTTCCCTTTTCCCCCTTGACTTCTGTATTTTTATTTTTAATTCCTTCTGAATCCTCCAAGATTATGCAAGTTTACAATGAGCTTTATTTTAGGATGCAAAAACTAATATTCACAGCAGGGCAACCTGATAAAGATCAGTTGTGCTAAGCATAGAATCATGGAAAGATTTGGGTTGGAAAGGACATTGAAGCTCATCCAGTTCCAACCCCCTGCCATACTCCCTATGCCCAGCTTCTTTAGGCAACCTGTGCCAGCGCCTCACCACCCTCACAGGGAAGAACTTCTGCCTAAGATCTCAGCTTCCCCTCTGTCAGGTTAAAGCCATTCCCCATTGTCCTGTCCCAACGTGTGCTTGTAAAAAGTCTGTTTCCAGCTTTCTTGTTGGCCCCTTTAGGCGTTGTAAGGCTGCTATAAAGTCTCTTTTTGCTCAGTGACATGACTTTGGAAAATGCAGGGATCTGCAGGATGCTCTGCATTAACTTTTGACACCACGAGTTGCATTCAGGAAAGCTTGGTCAGGCCTTTATGATAAGATCAAGTCCTATTGCCAGCTTGGTTCTGGACTTAAGGGCTGGCACAAATGTCTTGTATAGGGATGAGCCTGCCTGTGTTTCACAGTTTTCCTGAAAGGATGAGGAGGAGGAGAAGAAAGAAGGAATATGGCAAGTAATTGCAGTTACATTAACTAGATTACTAAAATTAAGCACATCGTTAGCATCCCATCTGGATTGGGCCATTGTGCACTGTGGTTTGGAGATCAAACTTCAAGAATAATACTGGAGCTCTGTGGAGACCATAAGGGCTAATTGCTGCAGTCTAGTTAAAGATTAGGAAAAGATCCAGTTGTGAGGCTATCTCACCATGTTTCTCTACCATGTTTACATCAGGGTGCCCTGGTTTTGCTGGGATAAGGCCCCAAAGTTAGTGAAGTTACAATTATCACTTTACAGCTCATCATCTCTTAATGATTAAATGTGTGAAATGGAACTTCACCAGAGGAAGATAAAAGAGTGTGTCTTTTATCTTCCTGGGGTGAATGTCTGCCATGGCGTTTATGTGTTCCGCAGTATTGCCTGGGAAGCTTTCCCTTTCTTCTGTATTCTTGATATTTTCTCTTTTCTTCAAAAAACCTCCAGCAGTCGGCAAGCACACAGAGAAGAAGGCTTCTCAGCCCTGAGCCCCTTCCCCTACCAACACACTGAAAGGCTTTAATGAAAATCACTTTTGGCAGCTGTGTTTGAGTGACCAGTGTGGAATGGGATGTGTCATCGGAGCATAAACAAAACGTACAAATTTATGCAGGATGCAATACTACAGCTGGAATAAAAGATTCAGATGCCTCTTTTTTTTGACACATTGTGTTGTAAGGTCGCAAACCCAGCTGGAGATGCAACCCGAGGAATGAAAATGTCTCAGTTGATGTAAACTGGTTTTAACCCCCTCAGTATTTCAAGATAAATAACATTAACTTGAAGGAAGCCCATTTATGCTTTACATTGAGCCTCTCTGCTTCCTGTAGAGCATTTTAAATCTTAGGGGCCTGAGCCAGCCACAAATTAGAGAATAATGGTGGTAGCAGCAAGGTTGCTTCAGCGTGTTGATCTCTTAAAATTAGAAGAACTCTTGGTGAGGCACCAGGAGCTTGCTTTTTTTCTTCTTCTTCCTTGCCAGCTTTTCATTGTGTTTATTTTAAAATTCTTCAATGAAAATGGGCATGGTAAGATCAAAATCAGTGCTGTGAAAAAAGCGAGCTTTTACAATTCAGTCCTTTTTTTCTCTTGTACTGGGTAAGAAAAGATATCCTTGCAATTTTCACCTCAAATGAAATGTCAGATCTAATATTTCATATAAGTCTATGTGTCTTTGTTAAGGTCTCATTATCTCGTGAACATGTGGATCAAGTCCAAAAGAATTATATCTTTAATATTTGTCTATCAGTCTTATGTCCTTTCTGCTTCTAACAGAGCTGAGACAGGGAGGGTTTGTTAGTGCAGGGGTTACTTCATTAGTTTGATTCGACATGTCTTGGATTCACAGTGCTTTCAAGAGACATCATGAAATAAATTCAGAATGTGTTATGAGGATGCCCACAGAGCAAATAACATAGGCAAATTACCTCACAGCTAAAGGGAAAATAAAAATCACATATCTACTGCAGACAATATGACAAAATAGAGCAGAATGCGGGGGGGAAATCTCCTGTAAATACTGCAGATTCATATTCATGTGTTTTACATTAAGGCAGTGGAACCCATATAAAACTGCACTCATTAAAATAAAACGGTTCTAAGAAAACAAATCGCTAAGTGCTGTGGAAGCAAACGGAAGCCTGAAAAGCAGTGTTCCCTCAAAGAATAATCTGCTTGCATAACTTGGAGTGGCTTTTAGTTATTTGCACCACTTCAGCAAGCAGAGCAGTGGTGAACCTGGTAATACATGGCACTGTTTAAGTGTTACACATGTGGCAGCAACAGCGTTTTAAGTGGGAGAAGGCACCTTTGTGAATTTTACTATGTGTAAATAATTTGGAAATTCTCCTGTATGTAGGTAGCTGTTTCAAAAAGATATCCATATGGATTAGTGTGATAAGCAGTGAGTATTAGGTTGGATGAAGCAGCTCCCAAAATCAGTTGGTTTTAATAATATGTATCTGTTGGGTTTAACGTGTATGCGTGCATGTGTGTGTATTTTGAAAGGAATTTGTGGGATTGTTGTTTCTGGAAGGATGGATGTAGGTTTCCATAGCTTAGAGAAACTGACAGTGAGCTTGACGTTTGAGAAATGCTATCCTGTAATGGTAAGACTGTAATATTTCATTGCAGGTCTGACAAATTGGAAGTGTAATGAGGTTTATAAAGATGTTACTGTTGACTTCAATAGCAGCAAGATTGGGTCTTCAGAAGATTATGTGGGAATAATCTCTATGGATAGCTCATTTACAAACATGAGTAGATCATTTAGACTCATGGGACATGTTTATTATTCACATATAAGTGATTAATATTCAAGCATAAGGGAATTTATTCCTCTTAGTTGTTTGCTTTATAGGAACTGACTTTTTTTCCCTTCTGAAAGCCCCCTTCCCACATGTCCTGGCAGAAGTTACACATGCAGTACAGTAGGCTACAGGGCCTTCATCTGACAAAGGGAAGGTTTTTTGACAGGATGCAACTTGTCCATTTAGACCTATTAGGCATGTTATTTCCTGCCTAAACATTTGCATTTGAGGGGTTTGGAATGCAAGTTAGATATAGGCCTTATTAATTATATATGAGTAAACATACAATTCTAGCTGAAATTGTGTTCCTATTCTTTTCATTTATTTTATGATTGAAAAAAACTCCATACCAAAGTAAGAAATAATTATCTAGAGCAAGGTTACCTCTTCCTATTGCAAACACTAAGCATTCATGTATTAGAAAGTATGTATTTAAATATTCAGTTAAAACTAGGCATCATTGTACGGTAAATAATGTTAAAATTGACAGAAAATGAATAGTGTTTAACTACATGCAAATTATGAAGCATAGCTTTCGGGGCAGAAATTGCATTTGGGGCCTTACTTTGGAAAGCAGCAGTTTTAGATTTATGTTCTAAATGACAAAATCTCAGGAGGAAGGGCATCAGGCACCCCAACTGCTGCTGTTTTTAAAAAGCTCTCCAAAGACTTCGTTCCTTAGAATTCAAATGTTAGAATACTGCACTCATTAGTATAGGGATTAGCTATGTGTATGCTGGCATGTACACACATACTGTAATTAGGGAGTTTATTTGATCTTTTTTGTATTTGATGAAAGTAGCATGAGGAAAAGAGTCATCTCAAAAAATATTCCTCTTCTGCTGTGATTGCTGCTCTCATGGTGCTCACAGGGATTTTCTGAACCTCCTGTTGCAGCTGAGGCAGCTATGGCCCTTGGTGAGATCTTGCAGGCATGCAGAGCCACTTCTGCAAGTGTGTGCCATGGGGCTGGCAACAGTATTCTCCTCAGTTCCCAGTGGGGTTCTTGTTTCTTCCTCTTTCTCACCAGGGAGAAAGGAAGATCCAGCAATTCCTTTGCAGCAGAATCCCTAGCATGTATCTGATGGGGAGCGTGCCACCCGCCGGGAGATGGAACATCTCTCATTTGCTTTTGTAGACTGAGTATTCCTGGGAGAAAATTTGCTGAAATGACTTCGGGTTTTGCTGTTAACACTAGGAAGGGCTTTTCCACTGAATGCAGGAGACTGCTCCGCATTTTTACTTCCATCTTCCATGCTTTGGGTTTTGATAGCATCCTTCTGATGAGGCTGCCATTCTGCATTTTCCTTCTTTATATAAGGGGGGAAAGAGCAAGTCAGTGTTGATCTAGGCTCAAAATGTTTACCTGTGCCTCGACCCTGCCTCCACCTGTCCTGAAAACAGATTATTTTCAAACCCTCACTTTGCAGGTGCAAGAAAAAACCCCCAAGAAATCTGTGCTAACATCATGAAGTCTTTTAAATAGCCTCACACCTACATGCCCCAGAATTCTCTGCTGGGTTAGTATGACACATACTTTCTGCTGCTGTTTATGCCTATTTTGGGGCTCCTGCGTGTGCAAACACGGGTGCGGGTGTGTGCATGCTGATGCTGAAAAGTAGAAATCCATCCCTTCTTCACAATAAACTTTGTCATTCCAGTATATTCTGGTTTTTTATATTCAGTGTAATTGGGAGATGAGTTTATCTTTTGTCCTATTTCATGGCAATGTCCCACTGACATAAGTGGTATCAAACTGTGGCCCTTGATTTAGGTCATCTGCATTTCCACCAGTTGTATGTGGGAAGAGTGTGCCTTCCTGTATAATAATCGCAGATTCTCTGTGCAGATGTTACATTGTCGTTCTTGCAGGCATATCTTTTGTTCTGTAATGCCCAGTGGAAGGGGGGATATAATTTAATGTGGATTGCCTACAAATTGTATACAGTGCCAGCAAGTAGCTCTTTGCAGTACCTAGTATGAGTTTCCTCTCACTGACAAACTGAACAATTCAGAACTGAAATTTCAGAATAAAGAATTAAATCCTATGCAGTAGAATACAGGTAAATTGTTAGGAAGCAAAATATATTAGACAATTTCTCTTTCTTCCTCCCTCCCTGCATATTTTTATATACATATACACATGCTTCTGATGTTAATTTAAAATAATTGATCAATTGACGCCTGAGTATCGCTTAAAATTCGGGTACAAGTGCCCTTAAATGGAGAAGACCTATCTGCAAACATTACTTAGTTGCTGTTTGTCATATGCCAGACATACTGTGCAAGGCCTTGGCGAAAGGATTGTTTGCCCATGAATATACAGCAGCTGAATTCTCAGTGTACATGACAATGCATGCATGAAAGGATTGAATCTATTAAAACTGAAACAATAGTTACCTAAAAAAAGGCAGGTTATTCTTCCATTAAAGCATATGGTAACTTGTAAATTTTGGAAAGCTGGTGAAAGAATGGACTTTAATATAATCAGATTTCTCATCCTGTCCCTACTGCGGTATAAAGGAATTGCTGGAGCTGAAAGTGTTCTTGTCGTAGGTACACACTGGCAGCAAAATGGCTTTCAGTGCTGCTGCTTCCCCCCAGGCTGCCTCCTCTAAGTGGCTGATGTGCTCATAGCTGCAGCTTGATCTTGACTTGATCTTGAATGGAGTTGAGAGCAAGAGCTGTGTCTGCTGTCCTGGTGGTAGGACATGGTTTTGGGACTTGTGAGCACAGGAAGGGGGCTTGGAGCAAACTGGTCTAGTGGAAAGTGTCCCTGTGCATAGCAGGGGCTTGGAACTAGGTGAGCTTTAAGATCCTTTCCAACCCAAACCAGTTGAGGACACAGCTAAATTGCTGTTCATGCTCTGCCCATGCTTTCTGCTGCACAGATTGGCAAGAGGTTAATGCTGGTCCCCCGGAATCTCTGTTAATGTGTGCTGTGCGAAGTCATACATAATGCACAGACATGGCACTGGAAAGTCAAGAGTTTGAAGAGGTGACTCTGAAGACCAGGTTCAGTAGTCCCAAGGCACTGTGTAGCTGTATGACCAGTGGGCATGTTGAAAAACCCCTTTTGGATGGGCTAAAACCAGTGTCACAGAGCATGGGCTTACAAACCATGGCCCTGGCTAGGGCAGGAGTGCAGTTCAAAACTCAGCTCTTGCAGGTGAGTTAAATGTGCTACTGCCCCTGCATTCAGTGCTGCTCCCTTGGGTGAACGCTTCCATGCATCCAGATGTTTACTATCTGGAGACTACCAAAATGTTGCTGAGGGGGAGAGAACAAAATGGAGATTTTCGAATCATTGCCTGTCAAATCTGAAATGAATTTCATGGACCACGGAAAAGCCTTTAGGGCTTTTTCTGAATTTCCAAGGCTAGCTGCAAACAATGACAGTGTTAAGAATTCAAAAAGGGTCGCAATCATATTTTATATTAGCAAGTGTTAGGTAGCCTAAATGCAGTGGTTGGAGCCAGCTCTCCCCATAAATACTATATACAAACAGAAAACCAGGGGAGACAAGAGGTCTGTGTTATTCCTGCTAACATGCAGCAGTATCATTTTAATGGAAAAAAATACATGCAGAAAGTACAGAAAACGTTGGATACTTTTTCAGGCTGCTCTTGAGAAACTCAGTGTCCTTATACAAAGATGGGTATGACAGCTCAGAGTACATTAAAGTGAATAGAGTTCCCAAGTCATTCAGCAGTGGCAGAAATTCACTTAATCTCAGTTTGATATAAGGCATTTTCTTTTTCTTCCCACCAGGGTGATTGTCTGGGTCCGTACGTGTACTCTTGCTCTCTCTGCTTCCCTCCCCTGCTTGGGTGGGGTGTTTGTGGACGCACACACACCACTTCTGACATTTGGGATGCTAAGAAACGTTACCATTGATTTCGTTTGCACTACTCAAAGCTACAACTTTAAAATAGCTTTCAAAAATAATAGAAATAGACTGTTATGAAGGGCTTGTATTTATCATTCCCCAAACCACAAAGAAAAAGAAAGAGGAGGAAGACAGTCTCATCTCCTTAATTTTATTTTGTTAAGTCCCTGACAGAATCCCTGAACGATTTGGGTTAGAACAGACTTCTAAAGCTCATCTAGTTCCAACCCCCTGCCATGGTCTTCTACTAGACCAGATTGCTCCAAGCCCTGTCCAACCTGCCCTTGAACACAAATTGCTGGTAAAAGTAGCTGATAGAAGCATAGCGTGGATAATACATGTTTGGTGGTTGAAGTAGGAGTACAAAGTGATTGTGAAGCCTGTCAGTTAGGATGAGCCCTAAAAATCTTTTCCTTCTATCTATAGGACCAGGAAAGCTACTGAAAAGAATGGATATTTGTAGCTTCTTCATAAAATTTTTTCAGCCCCACTAAGAGATGTGGAACCTCATGAGATGCTATTGCAGGCAGACATGATCCTGCCTTTAAAATTCTGCTTAATCTTGAACATAAAATCTTTGGATGGCCTGTTTGCAGTTGCAGAAAGCCGGCTGGAATAAATCCAGCTCTGTTACAATAAAAATATGTAGGCAAGGCTTCTCTCCAATAGTTTTCTTGCCCCACTTCTCTAAATCAAACCTTGGTGATCCATAAATTGGAGAGAGGCAAAAATTGAATTTCGGAGTTAGCTGTAGAACAGGGGGGCTTAGGGCTGATGTTTTAAATGGCTTTTGATAGCGATCTGACCTCTGTAATTGCACCTGCACCAGGTTGTCCACTCTGGTTTATATATTTTGGGTATCCGAGTGTGGTTTTGCCTGCTGGACCCATACAGGCAAATAGCAGTTACAGATACTGAAGCAGGTGCAAGTACAAAACATGTAATGATTAATTTGTAGGATGCCCCTATAATTTCATGCACATTAAGCCAGTTATGCAAAGCAGTTTTGGTACAGCCTTTACATTTGGAAGCACAGATTTTGCACATTCAAGTCACTCTGTGAAAATAAAGCTCATAGCTGTTTGTGCAGATTAGCATTTGAATATCAACCTACCCGGTTTGGGGGGCAGAAAGGGAAATATCCCATATGGTTAGTCACAAAAGTAATTCTGGGTGGCTATTTTTAAAACCCCAGTGTCAGTAAGTTATTTTTGAAACAAAGTATTTCTATTTTAGTGGGTAACTAAGCTGCACTTACATTCTGTTGAACAATATTCAGTATCCTGCGGAATTCATTTGCCAATTGCTTTTAAACATCAGCAATTCCGTAAACCATTCCAGCATCAGAGGAATTTGAAAGAGGGCTCCATGCAGAAATGATCTGATCCAGCAACATTAGTGTTACGGTTGGGGGGGTGGGGGGTTCCCAGGTGGAAATCAGACCAGTATGTTCTCAAATTGTCATTTCATATATATATTTTTATTATTTTTTTGTGAGGTGCAGGAGGGCTGTTGCAGTTTTTACTGACAGAATTAAGAATTTTCACAAAACTCCTGTAGATCTACAAACTGTTCATAAATTTATTGACAGTTGGCAGCCCTGCTGTGCGTGCTGTACTGTTACGTATCTGCGTTCTTCACATCTGCTTTGTCGGGGTATGAGACAGAGAGTCAAAAGTAGCTTAAGGAGGCTTAGCAGTGTCTGTAAATAAAATGGGGGAAAAGCTTTATTTTTCCCTTCCTTCAAGATTTTCCTTTTTTTTTCTTAACGTGAAAGGATTTTAATGAAATTCTTGAGTCTTAAGAACAGCAAGTGCAAAACAAAGAGCTATAGCTCCTGTGTTTCCTGTGATTAATTCCCTCAGACATGACATGAAGGAGTGGAATAGAGCATCTTCCAAATGCAGAAAGCGAAGTCTTCATTACCAGGAGAATCATTCTCCTGCTGCTGCTTTTACTGTTGATTGAAATAGGTAATATCAGTGCTAGGATCCTTTTGTTAACAGGTGATATCTCGATTATAGTAGTATTCTGGCTGGTTTTTGTCGTCTTCCATAAAAAGACTGCCAGTCACATAGAGCAGGACAGCTCAGAATATCAATGTATTTCCAAATCTTTCATTTTACAAGAAAAACAGGCTGCTTTGGTTCTCTGCAAAGTTATCTTGCACAGAGCCAAGCCCAGGGCTGCTCCTGCAGTTGCTGGGCTGTGATGCATTGCACTGTGGATTCTGCTGACCGCACTGTATAAATCGCACCCCTCCTGCCCAGTCTTGCAAAGTCAAATTTAACTGGTAAAATTGAAGTACAGTGTCTGGGGCTTAGTGAAGCAAGGCAAATCCTTTCTATAAGCTATAGAGGTGACCTTTTAAACCACCTCCCACACCAAGCCTCCTACTTTTATTTTTGACACTAAATATAAACCATAGGAAGGGCTAGCAAGAGGGCTGTAATACTTGTGCTCTGCTTGTAGCTTTTACAAGAATTTTAAGCAAAACTAGGCATCTCTCCTGTTTGTGGTTTGACACAGTTAGAGGGACTTTGGTGCCATGACAAATGACAGTATTAACTCAACACCCTAATTCAGGTGAACAGAGCCATTGGCCAGATTTGATCCTTCCATAGTCAATGGGTAAGCACAGTGACAGAGCTGCTGAATCAGACAGTAGTTTAAACATCTACTTCATTTTAATTGAGCCTAAGAAGTATTTTTAGGGAATGTTTAAAGTACAAAGGAAAACTTTGTTTAAAAATAGATTTTTGACAATGTAAAATAGGTTAGTGCTTCCTTTGAGGCAAACAAACAACCTACTTAAGAATTAAAAATTTCCAAGCAAATGATTTGGAAATCCTTCCTTCTTGAAGCATGATCAAAGTAAAGTCTTGACAGGTAGCATTTATCACAGGTAGTACCTTCTGCTCAGTAAGTACTTGATGAAGCAAAAAGGGAAATTAAAATGGTGGTATGTAGTTACATGAGTATCTATTGTAGTTCGAGCATAAAAAGACTCCCTTTAGGAAAAGCATCAGTTTGTACAGAAGCTGCAATTCTGCTTTGAAACTATGGCTTTGTCATTGCATAACTGGATTTCTGTTTAGAAGAAACAGAAATGGAGAAGAGGTGTTGGATTGCTCTTTCAGCCTACCCTGCAGAACAAGATTGGTTGGCCGCTCTTGTGCGTTTATCAGGATGCTGGTCCTTTGAAATGTTCCACATGGTGGGACTGCAGCCTTGCTTCTGCAACATCATCCCATAATCTTATGCAAAGCACTTGAGTGCTTAATTTTCAGCCTGGAAATGGACCAAGTGAAGTGAATAAGGATTAGTTAGGGTCTGGGGAGAGAACTTCCAAAGGCATAGAGGACAGTGAGGGCATCTAATTCTTCTCAAAAGCCATAGGAAGTCAAGCACTGCATACACACATTCAGAGATTGTAAATCTTTCTGTAAGGCAAAAAGCAGGCATTGAAGTGTTGGGTGGCATTAAGAGAAAGAAGCTTCTCTGTGAAGAATTTCTCTTCTGTCTTAATGTTCAGCCTTAATTTCTCTTCATTAATTTAATTCTTCCTCTCCTGGGTGTTGTAGCTGACACCCTTCTAACTCAATATTCACTTTATTCTTTCTTGCTTTCCTTGATGTCAGGCTTTGAACCAGTGTTTTGTGCTGCAGATGGTGAAATTATTTTCTTTCTCTCCACACCCCCTCCAAAAAACCCCCAAAAAAACCCCAAAAAAACCCCCACATTACTTAAAAAAAAAATAATTTCCTTCTTCTTTAACTTGATTTAGTTGTCAGGACATTCCTTGTTCACAGAATAATGCCGCCTCATTTAATTGCTTAGAAGCAGAAAATGTGACAGTGAACATGGAGATAACGTGGTAGCTGAGATCCTGGTGCGAATGCAAAGAAGGGGCCTAGGGTGTGCTTTTAAATAGTTCTGAATTGTCATCATGCTTAGAACTTTAAACACCTTTTCAAGAAGGCTTACGGTGTAGTCGCAACAGATTTTAGATCTTGCTCATAATGTAGTCAGTCTAAGACTTCTTGAGTAGGTAGAAGGTGTACAGTTAATTATCCCCCACATGAAAAGCGTGTGTTTTCAAGAACAGCCATGTCAAAATTTAGTGAGCATTGTAAGTGGTTATGAAATGTACCTGCAGCATGTGGAAAGCATCCAGATAAATACTATTTCAGCTTTTCAGATCCACAGTTCTAGATTTATGGGCATCCTTTCCTGTGCATGAAGGACAGGATCTCAGAGTAAGGAATGCTGATTCTCTCTTCCTGCTGAGAAGCGGTCCTTCTCTGTATTTTACTTAGCAGCTGATTTTTAAAATAGATGGACTAAATGGGGGAAAGGTTTATTAAGCATCTAACCAGTCACAGCCCCACCCCAAATGCAGCATGAATATACAGCCTAAGTGAGCTCCAGCCTAATGGGTCCAACTTAATTTATTTAAAGACATTTTTAGTCGCTTGTCCATCCTTCACAGCAAAATGCCTTCAGTCAGCAGTATTCCCTTCAGTGTAAGTACAGAGCTGCCTGCTGCCGGGATCCCATGAGAACCTACAATGCAGAAGGCACACGTTTCTTGGGTACCTATGCCTACAGCTGATGTCAAGCCTTTAAAATATTTAGGAAGGTACAAGTTCAGATTGTGAATAGGAGCATTACCCATGCAATGCTTTTAGTATTTTTTGCTGGAGGTTGCAAGACTTCGCAGGGAAGGCGTTCAGGCTGTTGTCTGCACTCAAATACCCCAGCTTGCAGTAAAATGAAGCCTTTGAGCCAGCTTTTTTCTTTTGCAGATGTAGACACTACAAGCCACCTGATTGTCAGCAGTGGTGAGCAATCACTGCTTCCATTCATCTTTTTGAGAGCCTCAATGCTTGCTGCTGTTGGAAATAAGGCCACTTGTGCTGAGGTGCCTAACTTTCTGAAAGTGAGGTTGAAATTGTGTTGCCTTGAAAGGGAATTACAGTGATTTGGCTTCTTGAAGATGACTGAGCCAATGTAAGACACTCATTGACCGTGGAGTGTTGAGTTGTTCCTGGATGGCTTTGCCAGGTGACTTTAGGGGATTCAGCAGTCTTCAGGAGATGGCACTGCTTTTCTCTGTGTTAGATGTGTGCTTCGTGTTTGTCTTTGATGTTGATGTACTGGTCAAATCTTGACTATTTTCTCTGAGCAAATGAAATGCTATCCTTGCTGTGTCCCTCTTGATCAAAAACGAGTAAGAAAGGAAGAGTTACTGCATTCCTAGTGTTCTCCCAGCAGGAGAACAGGTTCCTTGCTCTAGCACATTTGTGGAGTTGCTTCGGTTGATGCTGTTTGCAGACGACCTAACTTCCTCCTTATGATCTGTGCATTCTGATGTTACAAAGTGTGTTTCCATCGGTGACAGATGCCAACAGCCAATCTTGTTTCAGTAACCCTGCCTTGTACAAATACAATGGGCTGTCACTCCGCTGTGGAGGTATATGGCTTTTACAATTGGCACTGTATTATTTAAGAATGAACACATGAAAACCTGACATAATCTGGCATGGAGATGAACCCAGTTCTTAGTGACAGATGTCCACAGAGTTTTAGTTTTCTGAAGGCTTGGGACTTGCAAATTTCTTTTACCAGCATTTAGTCTTCAGCCTATTGTGAGCTAGGAACCCTTCAGGGGACAGAGGACATTCCTTCATGTTTGCTGATAAGTACAGGTCAGACACTTCCCTCAGTACTCGGAAACCCTTTTTTATCTGGTTCCTCATAGGAGAAGTTCCATTCTTAAGGTTTTCTTCAACAGGAGTCCTTACTAAAGCCACATTTTACAACTGTTTGGTGTAGCCTTCTTTGAGTCATTTGAAGGACTGTTACACGAATGCTGCAGGGAAGTTCTGGATCAGGTTATGGCATATATATGTGCGTGTATTTTTAAAAAGATGCTGTCCCTGTTTATGACATAAATCATGTGTCTTTAAATCAAGTCCATAGACTAACCTTGGTGAAACCATGTATGGAACAAAGCCTCAGGTCAGAAATCCTTCTGCTGACAGGGCCTTGAGCAACCTGGTTTAGTGGAAGGTGTTCCTGCCCATGGCAGGGGGTTGGAACCAGGTGATCTTAAGGTCCCTTCCAACCCAAACCAGTCTGTAATTCTATAAGGGGGCGTTTTTGCAGCAAGGTGCTTGCACGAGGGCACAGATTCAAATGGCTTCAGGCTTTTCAGCTCCTGATTCCTGATTGCTGGGTCTGCAGAGACACCTCACTAATTGGAAACATGAGGTGCAAGAACTCAAGTGGAATCTAGACTGTCTAAATCCAGGCTCAAGTGCTTTCATTTTGCATTTTTTCAGATATGTAGTGGAAAAGTAAATTGATGGTAACGTGTGAAATAGCACAATTGCTTTTTAATTACTTGTCTAAATGGGAAACAATTACGGGAGTGTATGGGGGAGTCTGAACAAATGTTTAAATAGCAACTGACAAACAATTTTGGTTTTGTCCAGTGTTTTTTCCAGAACATTCAGTCTGCTTTAAGAGACAACTGCAGTGAGAAACAAAAATCTTTTAATGTCCTAAGCAAGATGAAAATGCCTACATATTTCAGATACATGTCATCTATTGTGACCTTTAGCAATCTGTATGCACCTAATTACCTGGTTCTAGTTTGCCATGCTTCCCTTGCTTCTCTTCTTCCAGACCCTCTTTCCCGCAGCTTTTAAAATCCCATGCAAGTAACCTGTATGGAAGTTAGCTTAATAACATTATTGAGGTAAAGAATTCCCACTGACAGCAAGTGCTGATACATACAAACGTGTAAATAAGCTGAATGTTGTGAGTGAGAAACAACCGTAATGCAAAAATACCCTTCTGTTTAAGGCTATCAAAGGGCTTGACTTCAGGTTTGCTTGGGGTAAAGACCATTCCCACTTGCTTAAGCAGGTTGTATATCAAGGCATAGACTTCTTGGTGGCTTTTTATATGCTCACTAGACCAACAACACAAAGTGACTGAAGAAAGTCCAAAAAAGAAAGTATTAGAGCAGAGGGAAATGAAATGCTGCTAGAGAAAATTGATTTTGTTTCATCAAATACTTTTTGAAGTTATGAAGTTGCAGTATTTATCTTAGAAGTCTTATTTTCTGCATGGATTTTGGAGCTATAAAAATGTACATTCTCCTTTGTCAACATTTTTTCCTAAAAGAGCTCAGTTTAGATAGCTGGACATGCGCTAATCCCTTTTTATTCTACAAAAAGAAAACACAATTATTTGAGTTCTTAAGAACTCAATTTGTTTAAATGTATTTTATGCCAAATCTGCATACTGGGCTGGGAAGCTCTTGGAATGATTTGTGTGGACTTCAGAAGCCCAAGCATTCAAGTGGTACAAAGGACAAGAAGTATGAAAAATCATGCATAGTTTCTAGGTCTGATGTAAGCCTAGAGATTTTTACTTGGATATTGCCTTGTGTTTGGGTGATAGCCTGAAAAGGGTTATAAACTCTGCCTGTCCCTGAGCTTTCTGCCTGTCCTCTCATGCTGGCATTTACCATATGCTGTAGCAAAGAGTTCACTGCCACAAGATGTCACTGACACTAAGAATTTAGTGAGGATCTTCAACAGGAAATATGGCATTTAAATGGCTGGGAAGCTTTCACAGTTTCAGGGCATCATACTTGATAACTAAGAGACTCTGCTTGGACCTGAGCTGATCCTGGGGTCAGGATAAAATGCTCAATTTTCTCACTGCCTTCCCCCTGTCTTCTTCTGACCGGGTAGGGTGCAACATACTGGGAGAGACGGCTTCCAGGTTTGAGCCCATGCAGCAACTCTTAACATCCCATTTCCGGTTTGTTTAGTCAGCAACTGGTGTTTTCCAGATCCTCAGCCTGTTAGATGGAAGTGACTATAATTATTTGTTTCCCAGGGGTGGAGAAATGCTTAATTGCCTTAAATTGTAGTCTTGAGATGAAAATACTTGGAAGCAAAGCATTATTGGGATACTCTATTGCTGGTAAA
Organism: Psittacus erithacus; assembly: GCA_009867235.2. Classification (NCBI taxonomy): domain Eukaryota; kingdom Metazoa; phylum Chordata; class Aves; order Psittaciformes; family Psittacidae; genus Psittacus; species Psittacus erithacus. The sequence continues at coordinate 31,386 of WYDI02018359.1, forward strand.
ACAGCAGCTTTCCCCATCATTAGTATATCCACCGCATTTTGGAAAGAAATTAGTATGAAACAGAACTGAATTCACAAACAGTGGCAAACATTCTAAATAGTGGGTCTGTACTGTGTTCCCTGCTAGCTTTGTGGTTAGTCATATTGAAAGACAAGACAGTAGCTGATCTAGCTGGGGTTTGGCAGAGTTTAGAGAAGGATAAATACCCAAGCCTCTGTGCTGAACATCCACACTGCCTCTGGTGTCCACACTAGAGCTGCTGGGGTGGTCTATTGGAGATGTAATCAAGGTTTCTCTGTCTCACAGTCACAGGAATGCATGGAGTGTAGATGAGATCACCCCTCAACCCCAGATCTCCTAACATTTGGTAAGGAGAGCATCAGTATCCTTAGGGTGGGAGGCTGAGAGAAGTGGTTCACCTAGCGCCATGGGGCAGATCAGTGGCAGAGCTGGAAAAGATTGTCCTTGCTCAGTGTCAAGTGTGCTAGGTCCAGCTACCTTTGTGTGTGCTGAGTGACTTTGGCATGGGGAGGCTGCAAATACTGATTAACTTCAGGAGAACTTTTTTGCCTCCTCCAAGATACTGAGAGATTTTTCCTTACGGAAACTGTCCTCTGTCAGTAGGTGTGTACCAAGCTGGGAATTGCCATACATGTTTTCTAACGTATATGCGGATTTATTAATGTGGATATACTGTATTTCAGTCTTCGCACTGAACTGAGGCCAGACTGAGCCTCAGGCGGGAGCACAGTAAGAATGGAAATTCCTATTCTGGGAGAAACTTTGAAATTTCACTCTCAAACAAAGGAATGAAAATTTCTCACGTGACTTTGTGCCTAGAAGAATTCCAACTGGAAATATTTCAGTGTTCCTTTGGCAAGATTTTGTTTCAGTGAAGCTGTGGCAACTTTATCACAGGGCATTTATACTTCGGGCTCTTTTCTGAATTTTTCAAGCCAGCTTTACCTATTGTGACAGTGTGAGTACTTCCTCAGGGAAATAATGCAACTGAATCTCCTGTATAACGTACTGTAATGGTAGCCACTGGAAGGTTAATAGGAAACTACATGGCACTTCCAGCAAGTTGTAACTTTTTGATTGAAATTTGTAATGTGTCAGAAGAGAGCCTTCTCTGAGAGTTACATTTTGCAGAGGAAGCTCTAGAGCTTCTAAGCATGTCTACTAAGCAAAAGAGCAGTGAATCAGAAACAACACAGTACCAAGTACAGCTTTGTGAAACATTCCCCAGCATCCCGAGGTCTGTCTGATGTCCTTGCTTGTGGGGCTCTCCCTGTCGAAAGCACTGCCAGGAGTCTCCTGTGGTCTTTACAGAGAAGAGTTTACCTCTAGAAGTAAACCTTCAGTATGCTGTGTTTATCCAGATGGGCGGTGGGTCAGGGCGAGATGTGCAAAATCACATTCGAGATGAAGCCAGGTCTCCCTGTGATTGCCAGCTGGCCCTCTGTTGAGAAATGTCCCTAATTCCCATAATAGTGTGCCTATTTCATGGTACTTTAAAGTGAGAGCTCTCAAGTGGCCGGCCACATAAGCAGCTTTCACATAAACACTTCAGTTCTGCTTCACCGAAAATGGCTTAGGTGCTGATACGTGAAGCTACACGCTTTGACATGCCAGAGAGAGCTGTTTAGTTTGTGTGCTATGATTAAATTGTCTCAGGCAAGACTCACAAGGTACACATGTACCATATAGGTTCCTTTCTAACAGTACTCCTCGATGATCTCCTGTTTTGTCCTCTCAGAGTAAGATCTGCCTTGTTATGCCCCACTTCCCTATTTACCCTACTGTTTGGGTGGAACAAGAACTAGACTCATAGAATTATAGAATCACAGAATGGTTTGGATTAGAAAGGACCTTAAGATCATCCAGTTCCAACCCCCTGCCATGGGCAGGGACCCCTCACATTAGACCATATCACCCAAAGGCTCTGCCCAACCTGGCCTTGAACACTGCCAGGGATGGAGCATTTGCCACTTCTTTGGGCAGCCTGTTCCAGTGCCTCACCATCCTCACAGTAAAGAGGGTGGTGAATAGAATATTCTTCTGTATATCTAACCTGAACTTTCCCTGTTTTCGTTTGAACCCATTACCCTGTCACTACAGTCCCTAATGAATAGTCCCTTCCCAGCATCCTTATAGGCCCCCTTCAGATACTGGAAGGCTGCTATGAGGTTTCCATGCAGCCTTCTCTTCTTCAGGCTGAACAGCTCCAACTTTCTCAGCCTGTCTTCATACGGGAGGTGCTCCAGTCCCGTGAGCATCCTCGTGGTCCTCTTCTGGACTTGCTCCAATAACTCCATGCCCTTCTTATGTTGAAGGCACCCCACACGGTGTCTGCACACAGTGTTCCAAGTGGGGTCTCATGAGAGCAGAATAGAAGGGCAGGATCACCGTGAGCATGAGCATTATCTGCTGAGCACATTCATTTAAGCTCTGCTTTGTGATAAGGTATGTGTGCAAATGTGGAGGTAGAAATCCCTGCACAGCTGTACATCCATAGGCTGTGATCATTTAGGGCAGCTCTCTGTGCAAATGGCAGTTTGATGCACAGAACAGTTGTTCTGGCACGCACACGCTCAGTGTATGTGAGCATCTGCCATTATGTTTGTACATCACTCAAATTCCTGTTTGGATGCTTGACCTTTATAAGATGAGTATTCAAAGACTTAATATGGAGGTCTGAAGCTTACAGAGGTTTTACTTAAAAGACATTTTGTATAGTGTTCTTTCTACTTTTCTAGGGCTAAGTCAAGCCTTATTTGTTCAAAACTCCAGTTCCAGGCATTCTATGGACTTAATAAGTCAGGAGGCATGTGTATAGAGGTCTCATTCTTGGCTTCCCATGCACCATACATGGTTTGGTCTGAGCCTCTTGTATCCTGGGCATGGCAGAAAACATGAGTACTGTCATTTAGGTGATAATTAGCCATTGACTTAGCAGGTGCTTTCAGTCACTTAAAGTGTTCTAACTGGTGTGGTCTTGTCTGGTTGGTATCCCTGAAATGCCATTCTTCCTTCCTGATGATCCCAGCCAGCTATAAGTATGTCAAAGCTCTATCCTGAAGAGCCTCGCTGAGCAGGTGGGTATATTCAGGCTTATGTGCCTTCTTTCTCAAGCTCGTGGTGAGCAATAGCTTTGGGGTCCCTATGGCTCATTTCCAGATTCCTGGCAGTGGAATTCCCAGGGGAGGCTTGTTTCTGGCATGCGTGCCTCCCCTTTGAAATGCACGTTTGACACTGTTAGCGCACTGTTAGCCCACTCGTGTCCTGGGGCCTGAAAATTGTGAAGGGAAGATAGGAATGAAGACAGGGTGTTTTTCAGCAAGGACTTGGAGATCATTTTTCTCCTGGTACAGCCACAGCGCAGCTACAAGACTTGAGCTGTCAGTCAGCTTGCACAGTGGGACAGGCCATATTTGTTGGAGAACCTGCTGTCCGTGGTTTATTCCCTGTATCTTCCATGTGCTGTAGGGCATAGCTCATAGACGCTGCCAGAACTTCTCCTCTGCCAGATTTTTCCAAAGCAGATGGGTTGTGAAGAGTGTATATGTTAAGATATTGGCAGTGGATAGTTAACACTAAGCTGTTAGAGTTTGTGGCTGAATGTTATTACTGAGGTCCTCTAGTAAAGTGTATGTGGTTTAGGATTTTGCATGCATACGAAATCATGGTGCAGATATTTTTGCGTGTTGATAAGTGCGGACAGTCAGGTTGTTCTACCATGGGAAAACAAGGCATGGGCATTAGTGAGAGTGGGATGCTGAGCCTGTGCTTCTGTTTCGCAAGCATGAATGGAGTCTGAGGAACATTTTGGGGTAAGTTTGATTCATTCATGCTTTCATGTGAATGAATTGAAGAACGTCTTTCTACATCTCTCCTGCATGACCTCAGGTAGACATAGAGTTGGTGCAGCCACTTTCCTACCAGCTTGATTTGAAATTAAGAGGGTTTGAGGCTTCAGCAGGCTCTGTTATTGTAGCAGATCATTGCAGGTTCATGTCATCATCTAGTGGTGCTTGGTAAGTGGACATGTCAGGATTTAACCAGCATATCTATCTAGCGTAGGAATATTTGCAGACTACAAAGATCAATAAAGCTAAAATGGCATTCAATTATTTTATTATAGGTATCACTTATAGTATATGTCTTGAAAGAGGGTGGTTGGTCTCTTCAAGATTTTTTTCTTCTTTGGCTTTTTATTCCTCATAGAATTACACTGGAAGACTCCATCCAGAACATGGGTTTGACTTTATTATGAAATGCAGTATTAGTGGAGTATTTAGTGTGTTCTGCTACGAAGCAAAGTTTTCTTATCTGAATGCTGATAGAGATATAGAATAGTTTAACAGTAATAACAGATTGGAGGATCATCACCAGAAGTGATTGATCGTCTCTTGTCAAAATGAATTTCATATCATGCGCTTTCTGCCCAGGGAGTTTTAGGCGGTTTTAGGGGGTAAAAAATATTATTCTGTTTTATTTTATTGTTTTCATGTTGCTGTTGACAAATGCCTAACCTCCTGTCTGTTTCTGCTGTATTAGATTGCAGAGGGAGAAAAATAAATAGTGAATCTTAAAAAAAAAACCCAATCTTTTATTAATAGAGAAGGGATTAAAAACAAGCAAAAATCCATATTTTCATTAAATGTTTCATGAAGTGTCCTTGTTTTGTAGAAACATTATTAAAATACTTGTCAGAGAACCAGGTTCTTGCAGACTGAGCTTTTCCTGCTAAATACCAAAGTATTTGAGAATGGGGGGAAGAGCAGTTGTAGAAGTCACCTATTGAGTTTATTTCTTGAGGCGACTGGGGCTTTTGCCTTGCAGCATCACTCATGCCACCACGGTGGCTGTGCCAACTGGTGAGGAAGGAGATCTTCTGTAAGGAAAACCAGCATACCTAAAGCAAACAGAGCTGAACTAATTTCACAGGCAGCTTTTTGAAGACTGCTTTTGTTGGCTGGGAAATACAGTGGGAACATCCGTTCCATGCTGGAGCCAAGCGCATTCACTAAAGTATTTTACCACCCAAATTCTCAGTACTTTAAAGGCAAGATTAATGAGCACTTTATCCAGCGCATATGAGCTGCCTATCAAGAATATTTTCAACAGTGCACCAGCGATACACTGCAGATAGTGCTGACAGAAGCTAAAGTGAAATGTCATACTTTCAGATCTGACGCTGTGTGCAGTTGGAAGAGGGCCTGTACTGTCTTCAGAGACTGACAGCTAAATCCTTCATTCTTTCAGCTTCCAACATATGGCATGAAGTAGGGTGTGAAAGAAAAATTTCTTTGGATAGGTGCAGAAAATATGTGCAACATTTTTACTGGTTGGCTGCATAAAAAAGATCAAAACAGACGTGTTTTCCGAGAGAAGGAATTTAAGGCTTTGAAACTTGTACGTCCAGATTGCCCGTGTTAATGGTGGGTACCTGCTTGGAGGAATTAATAGAATTCTTCATAAGCCCAGCAATGATGCTTGAGAGAAAATGGGTCAGTGGGGCCATGAGAGTTCCTTGTCTGCCCTCAGTTGCCTTGTGGTATACTTACTGTTAAAATAGAGTTGGAGATCTCCAAATATGACTCATCTTCTCTTTACATAAGCAGGAGGTGTCCATGATGCAGCGCTGGTCTCTCTGTTTAAGCATAACACTATATGGCTATGTGTATGTGCAGCATGTACTCCTGAGTTATTTCAGGATGGGATAGACTATGAAGCAAAACAGTCACTTTCAATCATTTGTTACCCTTATACAACCCTGTCAAAAATTTTGGTATGTGCTTTTTAGTATGTTGCTTAAAAGATTTCATCTTTGCAACTGAAGCCAAATGCTTCCTATAGGTGGGTGTTTCAGCCAGACAGAAGATAAAATATTAAGCTTGATTAACTCAAAGTAAACAGATGTTCTCTGATGCCAGTATTGCTAAAAACAACATTCATAACTGCATATATTAGAATCAGTGAAATTTATTCTCTCAGGAGATCTGAGCTATCGTGGGTTTACAGGCAAAGTAACCAGGCAGACAAGGAAACCAGTACAGTATGTGATGATAATATAGAGAACATGAAAATGTGGAATTTGGGAATGAAGAAAAGCACTTTTATATTGTCCTTTTATAGGAATTCAGAAAAAAAGAAAACATACTCATCAAATATGTCCCCTTTTTCAAGCCTCTTGCCTTATCCATCTCTCCCTGCCCATCTGCAGTCTGTTCTCTTAATTTTGTATTCAGTAGGACAGGATTGACTTAGCTCCGCCTTTGCATTGTCCCCCAGGTAACAGTTCCCCTTGCCCTGTGGTATGGGGCGTGATAGTGGTACAAAAGATTTTGCTTGTTTCTCATATGCAATTTTAGTAAAAATTCTCTGACACGCATTTCCATTTATTTAAACTGCCTAAGATGTTACCCAGAACAAGTTCAATATGTGACCTTCCCTTTTCACCTGCAAGTTGGTAACAGAGGCAGCCAGTGGGAATATTCCCAATGAAACACGCAAATGTAGAAGGTCTCATTTTGGTGAGTGTGGAAATCTGATGCCTTTTGGAAGAAGGATTGCTATTTAAAATGTCACATTCTGAAAGCGTGGCTAGAAGATTTCACAGAATATTGGAAAGTGATTATATTTATACCTTTGCCACAAAAACACTGTTCTGTGCTGTTGCATATTCTCATTACACGATAACAGTGATGTATTTGATTTTTAATGTGAAATGTGGTCATCTAGGACACACGTTGACCTTCTCAGTATTTTATGTTAAGTGCCTACCTATTCCACACTTCCACAAAGGTTACTCAGGCTGCAAACAGAAGCACGTGGGCCAGGCAAACAAGAGAATACTGATAAGCTCAGCGCAGAGCATCCTATTGCCATGCTTCAGAAAATGTATAGAATACTTGAAGTCCTACATCCTCATGCAGTAATACATATTGCAGTGCAAACAGATCTAGCCCCCCAAGTTATACAGTTGTTCCTTGGATAGCAATAAGACTGGGAACAGGCATAAAGTTAACTTGCTTTCATTACAGCTTTGAGATTTATTTGGCTTTTCTCCTGGACTCCTACCTTTCCAGCAATGGGAGAAGTTTGAATGCTGAATATTCCAACAAACTGTTTGCATTTTAAAACCATTTTCAAATTTATTAGGGTGGCATCTCTGCAGGATGAAACCTACTTTAGAGGCTAATAATAATAGCAATCATTTATATAGAGAGGTGCTTTCTAACACAGGCAGTTCTACAACATTCCATAAATGTGTTTCACCTTGGTCTTGTAGCGCTGCTTGTACGAAAAGATAGACCATCTATCAATAGAGACACTGCTTTAAATTGCCAGCTTTAGGGACAAACAGGTTTTTTTCTCTCCTCCCCTCTGCAAAAGTAGCTCTTCCCTGGGGCCGTGATATGTACGGATCATAGACTGTGCTTCAGGCAAGCATCCATTTTCCTGGTAGACAGGATTGACCAAGAAATGTTAGCTTCTGTAGGGATTCCTGGAGTCCTGGCCCTGTGGGAACTCTGCTCCCAGAGAGGGTTAGGGAATGGAGGTGGTGCAGTGTACTGCAATGTAAACTGGGAATAATGCCAGTGAAATCCATGAATGTGCTACTGTTTAAGATAAGACTGAAATTAGACTCCAGCTGCATTTATAGGTACGTGCCCTGGCTATTTGCTGTAATAACCCAAAGGAGCAAACACCTTTGAGTGTATTCTTTTTATTTCTCCTTTTTGGTTACAAACCACCTCATTTATGTATAGGTGGTTCATATTATTTCTCTACTTAGCACTTCATGAGCAAATGAAACTGCCTGCAGAGTTGCCAGTTAGCTCCAGCCGAGCTTGGAAGCCAGCCTGCCAGAGCCAGCTGTAATTCCACATTGGCAGCCACCGCCAAAAGGGGCTAACCCAGCACCAGCTTTCAGTCCCTGCTGATCCAGCCTGGCTCTCTCACTGGGTGGATCAAGTGGGAAAATATTCTGTCCTAGTCTCATTTTTTGCAAGCCGATCCCTGTGCTAATGTTTAGTTTGACAATTCAGGGATGCAGGGGAAGAGACAAGTAGCAATCCAGAGTAGATTCAATGAAAGTATTTTAGTGACAGTGAAAGACCTGACTGGAAAGCTTTCTTTTCCACCTTAACTGGCACTTGAGGGGACTGGAGGTCTCCGAGAGGCATGCCACAATGACAGACTGTCCTTTCGTAGAATCATAGCATGGTTTGTGTTGGAAGGGACCTTAAAGCTCATCCAGTTCCAACCCCTGCCACGGGCAGGGACCCCTTCCACTAGAGCAGCTTACTCCAAGCCCCTGTGTCCAACCTGGCCTTGAACACTGCCAGGGATGGGGCAGCCACAGCTTCTCTGGGCACCCTGTGCCAGGCCTCAGCACCCTCACAGGGAAGCATTTTCTTCTTCTCTATTCCTCCAAGTATCTTAGTATTTAGAGCTTTAGAGAGGCTGGATGCCGAGCCCTGATGGAAGCTAAGCAAAATGTGAAAGCACCATAAGTACAGTATGGTGCTGCTCACTGAGTTTTGCAGTTTGTGCATTTGCCAGGGTACAGCACTGAGAAGTTAGTGGCACATACTGCTTTTATTCTTTAAAAAAACATGAATCTTTTCAGTGTTAAAGGGACTACAGAAACAGCAAAAAGACCATGAAGGAGATTGGTGAGCAGTTCTGAGAAAACCCCAGGAAGTAATTACTGCTGGCCATAGTGTTCTTAGTACTCTAGGCATTAATTACATGGATGACAGTTGAGTGCCTTGTACTGCTTGTTTTCCTTTTGAGGTACTGGGTCATGGTCTGTCTGCATGCACAGGTGCTGTGATTTGGATACCAGTTCTGCTGACTGTAGTTCCAGTTCCATGCAAAGCATAATTGGAACATGGAGATTTCTTAGAAGAACACCCAGAGTCTCAGAAAATGGAATAATATATGGACCACAGGATTAAGTTACTTTACGAAGTATAGGAGCGTCCTTTGTCATGCCTCTGGATAGGTTGGGACTAATATTATACCTCTAAACAAGTAGTGCAGGGAAGTATTACTGTAGTCTAACTACAGAATTAGTTTTGCTTATTAAACAGGTTGCTTACAAAATATCTCCATGTTACAGAACTTAGTAGACGCCACAATTTGCCAGTTGTTCAAACTGAGCTCATGGAGTGTGGGTTAACATTACTGCTTCTGTCCTTCAGTTTGCTAGATTTCAGGATGCTCCAAGCAATTTGGCTTCCTGGAAACTGGAGAAACCAAAGTGCTTCTCTAAAAGAGATGCAGCTGATGTCCTTGCAAGGTTGTTACCCTGCCTAGAAAGTGGGATAAGCAGCTTTTTATTCACTTTTCTCACTCAGCTGTAACGTTAAGAACTAGTGTAACAAATAATTAAAGCTAGAATTTTCAAAAGATGCTAAGCCAATTAGACTCAAAATACAATAGAAAGTCAAGGTGAGTTAGGCTTTTAATTCCCTTAGGGCCTAATTTCCAACAAAGTCCAAGAGATTATATTAAGCCTATTAATGCAATATGAAATTATAAGGGTTTTATAAAAAGTTATCTTGTGTAGCTATCAGTTTACTTCAACTCAGCAATGCTGATTCTTTTCAATAAGGGGAAAAGACAAGCAGAGGAAAGTAGTAGAAAGTGACTGGCAGTTAAATCTCTTTGGCAGTAGAGAGGAGGTTTAATCATAGTCCTTTGGAAGAGATCTCATATAAAAGTAGTTTATTATGGCCATAATGGCTAAAAGTATTTTGTAGTTTTTCATAGTCCTGGGTTTCTCTGGGAGCTGGAGAACCTCTCAACGTGCCTTACATGGCTCCAAGACCAATTTGTTGTGCTGTCATGGAGTGGAGGCAAAGACCTTGTCCTTGACGCCATGCAGTTATTGTCTTTTGAATCCCAATGTCACCGAGCAACACGTGAAGTGTAAAATTTCTTAAGGCACCTCTCTGGAGTTTGGAGTCTCAGAAACAAGATGCATGGCATAATGGAGTAATGTGTTAATTAGGTGCAGCTGATCTCTGATCACTATTTCTATCTCCTTACCCTCATGGCATAAGCAGAGCAATTTGGATGAGCTGAGACCATGGCTCTTGACCCATGTCACGCACACTGGTGGGAGACAACCAGGCAGCATGTCCAGGGTGGCTGTGTTGGATCTAGTATCAGCACCTTACAGGTGATCTGCCTGCGTGCTGCAGTTCTCACATGCCCTGGGCATTGCCCACGTGCAGCTCTGCTGCTGTGCGTGCTGATGTGATCCAGAACGCACTGGCCTTGGTGAACGTGTCTGCTTTTCATGTCTGTGGCAGTCACCAAAGAGCTTAGCTAAGGTGTTTAATTTGTTAACCTGATGAAAGCCTCCCTGAAAGCCGAAGTGTTCAACCCCATCATATGAAGATGTCGCCCATTGGTTTAGTCCAGTGCACTTGCAGAGAAATGGTGGCTAATACAGTATTCTTAAGTGTTTCTAAAATATGCCCTTTTTTTTTCTTGTAACCACAGAACTCTGAAACCGTATTTTCTCACAGCATGGAGAGCTGCATTCGAACATAATCACCTCTTATGTCAGAGCTTTAATTATATGATTTACACTTCTAAAATTAAACATGCAAGCACCAATAATAATAAAAAGTGTTCTGGGTAACTCTAAAATTACTTCTGCTGGCAAACAGATTAGCGTATTCTTTGTTCAAGTTTGGGAAACATTTTCCATAGAACAGTTAAGGCTGAAGAATGTCATCTGTAATCTTGTTCCTAGAGTTGGGGAGGTGTGTGTATTTAAACATCCTGTGACTTTAGTCTGAAAATGGTATGTAACTGCATTTGCTGACAGTACTAACGGTTTTATTCCGACACATGGATACAGACATGGATTGCATATGAGAGTAAGTCTTGCATCGTTTTAGCTCTGGATATAGAATCAGCATCTGTTTCTTGGGGAAAAATGCTGACAACTTAAATTCCTTTCTGATAGGAAAGCACAAACTCAGTTGAGTGCTGGGTACAATCCGCCCTGCAACATCCCTGTGGTCTCCTGGTCATTTAGGCAACTTGTGTGTGCAATATGGGAAACTGAATTTGTGTATGTAATGCATATGGGAAACTGAATTTGCTTTCCAAAATCTCCTTTAAAACTCCTTCTCCAAACAGAGGGTTGGGGATTTGGGGAAAACTGGTGACACTGTCTAAAGATCCTGTGACTGGAGATGACCTGTTTTGGTTCTGCAGACATCAGAGAGCTGTTGCAGAGACAGTCTAGCTAAACCCAAAAGGGCTTCATGCAAACTATTCTCTTAATCCAGTTGAAGTTGCAGGATGAAGAGCTTTTGTTTGTATTTCTCTGTAATGAGAAAAGTAAAGATGAGAATTTAATGAATCTGGCTATAAATTGCATGAGAGGTGTAGACACCACAATCCCTGAGTTTGCTGGCAAAACAGCTTTATCAAGTGCTTATGACTGTTTTCTGGTTTTGTATTTTACTTTTAACTTGGTAGGCATTCAGATTTTGCAGTTAATTATTCCAGTCTGCATGAAACTCTTGCACTGAGTGGATTTTTGCTGTTGAAATTAAACGGGGAAACAGAACAACTGTTGGTAATTAGACGCATTTCATGTATCTGTGTATGCATCTTAAAACAACAAAAACTGTCTATGTTTGCACTGGAGCCTCGAATTTGATAGCATTCAGTAAATCTAATTACAGGGTAAAGGAGATTGCAAAAGTCCCTGAATGTTTATGTACAGTTCTACCATTTTTCCCCAAAGTACTTTGATGGATTTTGCAATTAATCTTCAGATTCATTTGATTAAAATTTAGAATTCTTGGGTTACATCTGTCGCTGGTTGTGTGGAGCAGGTTTACCCTACAGCAGTTACTATTGCATGTCCTTTGCATACAATTGGTTTTTCTTACATACCAATAATATTTCACATATAAGTTTCAAATGAGAATAGAATCAAAGAAATGGAGCTTTTTTAAGTCCCAGAAGATTTTGAGTACTGCAGGCATTGTTGAGGTGCTGAAGATAACAAGAGAGCAAAGAAATCCAATTAAAGTAACATTTCTTTTCAACATCCTTTCTTACCTTTTTTCTGTGAAATACACAATCCAGTTAATTTCCTACTTCAGCAGCAGCATCCATAAAATCTGAGGCACTTCGGTCAGCGCTGGGATGTCCTTTTGTAGAGAGGAAGTTTTTTCGTAGATGAAGCCCTGGAAAACTCTTATCTTTGGGTTTGCTTTGATCTCAGGCTTTGTTTGTCTTTGCTGGCTGTTGTTGCTGACCCCGGCTCCATCTGGAAGAAAAAAAATGCAGGAGAATATGCCCCAAGAGAAATCAGCCTTCAAAGGCCTGCGGCTTCCCCCCTGCTGGTCTGGAGATGCAGAACACAAGTCAGCAGAGGAGCTAGACTTCTCTCTGTTTGGGTTTCTTAAACGTATGGTATCTCTTTTTGGTACAGTTTGGCCAAAAAGAGTTCCCCAGTAACTTTTTCTTAGAGCCGCTTATTAAGTCTGGATGCTTGCGCTTTACCTGCGCATTTCACATCAGGACTTGCAGCATTCTCCCGCATGAATTCGTGAAACCCTGTTAAACAGCACAGCTGGGATTTCATTGCCTGATATTCCTGCTTGGAGCTGGAAGTCTGCAATCGCTGCTTAGCACCCTGGCAGTGCCTCTCTGCTCATTTCTTCCTAAATTGCAGCACATCCCATGGGCCCGTGCTGCTGCTCGAAGCTGGAGGGCTCTTTGCTTCAGTCAGGTACCACTGAGCCCCAAGGACAGCTGTTCCTCCAAACTCTGCCTTCCCATATATGATTTTCTTGTTCCAGTTTGTTCCTGGTCCTGGCACCATCTCTTTACTGAAGTTTTCGCAGAAGCCCTGTCCTGTTGACTCCTGGCAGATAAAGCTTTTCCCTTCTCCTTTGCCTGACTTCAGCTGCATCCCCCAGCGCCCAGGGGAACAGGGAACAGTCGAGGGGGTCATGGCATGCTCTGATAGCAAACTTCTGATGATCACATCACCACCACAGCTACCCGACAGACTGGCACGGCAGGCGAACAGATTTGTTCCCGAGGATTACCTTTGCTTCTTGCACAGGTAATTCCTGAAGTGACCTTCTGCATTTGAACACACTGTAGAAAGGCACTCGCAAGGTGATCCCAGCAGTGTCTTTATGAATCTTAGCAGTACATGACAGACAGCAGTTAGCAGAAACAGCAAGCAGCAAGTGGCCTTTGAGACACTGCAAAAGGGATACTTTGACACGTTATCAGTCAGTGAGGAGAAGTCTCTTGGGAGTTGCTTTTGTATCACTGCAGGGGAGTACAAGGAGCTGCTGAATAAAAAGTGGATTTAATCAGACTTACTTGGTGATATCCTTTCTCCTCACCCTCCTGATTCTATCTTCGAAGTGAGGAGCTAGTTAATTTTGAAGATAAAAACAGAGAATCTCCTCATTGAGATTTAAATTAGGTTAATGACTAGTGATATGGCTAAAGGGTATAATTTACAAAACACAAATCCCTTATGCAAAAGCGTGTGTGCAGTGTTCAGTATCAGACATGGAAATCCCTTCATTTTGGTTTGACTCATTTAAAGCCAAAAATCAAACACAGAAATCTTAGCAGCATTTCCAGGACTGAAAAGCATGCCACTTGAGTCTGTATTTTCCTCTTTGAAAGGGGATTCTGCCTTTGAGCTGGTGGAACTCCTGCTTGGATGTTTCCTCCTTCCTTTCCTCCCCAGGATAATACCAGGATTGTGAGAAGGGCTCAGCCTCTATTTTCAAAGAAGGCTGGGGTCAAAGGCTCAGATGTTCCCTTCTCATAGCTGAAACCTGATTTTTAAGAATGGAGCCTTTGAATCACCTAATGAAGTTACCGGGTTTACCGCAAGGTTTGAGTCACTGGGAGCTGACCATCTCTCTGCATGTGTTGTAATGGGAATGGAGCATCTCTGATATGATGTCCTTAGTTATTTTTTACCTGTGTTTCAGCAGAAACTGCTGAGATGCTTGTCTCTCTTGGCAATCTGGCCTCCTGTGTTTCCACCGGGCTTCCACAGCATTGCTTGGTACCAGAAGATACTGAAAAAAAAGGATGCACATTGATTCCTCATTATGATAGCAATATCCAGCTTAAACCATAATGCAGGATAACAGTATTCAGCCAAGCTCATCTTCATGCACTTGGTACACCCCAAAATAATAATATATTCCAAAATATTAGGAAAGAGGGGAGCAGCAAAGGAGTGATGTGCTGAATCACCAGCCTCAGCACCCTTTTCTCTTCTGTGTGCCAATCATCCAATTGCATGTTTCTTCAGCTTTCCTTGCCTCCTGTCCATGCCTTCCAAATAATGCTTTTGTTGAGTAAATGGGAATGAAATGAAGTGTGTGGAAGTGAGGGAAAGAAGATGGGAGACTTCGAGCTGTGGTAATGTGTGGTAACACAGTGAGTAGGGTTTTGCTTAACTACTGGTGGAGGGGCAATGTCAGCTGCTGTCGTGACCAGCAGTGTGGCCAGAAAAGAGATCACAAAAATAAGAAAGTGCAGGAGCACCCAGAACATGTTTCCTTAAACCTCCCGTGCCTCCCGCTCAGCCCATATAAACTTGTCACCTTTAATCTGCACAAGCAAGGTGAGCTGTCAGACACAGAAGGATAGAAAAGAGAGTACGGTGCAAAAACATTCGAGGTACCATTGGATTAAAAGGAGAATTTCCTAAGCTTTCCCATGTTGAAGGGACACAAAACTTTGTGCAGGGCTTTTTTTGGGTAGTATAGGAATTGCTTATCTCTTTGGCGCTTAAAACAATGTAGTAACTAAGTCATGTTTCTGTGCTCTCATGGTCAGCTGCCGTGGCTGCCTGCTCAGACTTGCAGGAGAGCATCGCTCAGATGGGTTCTGATGGGCAGCACGGTGCTGAAATGAACATCAGTTTCCCATTAGAACCGAATGTTTCCTGGTGTCTCTACAAGCTGTGGTGTGTGTGAAATAAAAACCTCTGACATTTATGAGGTTCTTTACAGTATAGGAACAAACATTTACTTTTAGTGTCTTAATTTCATATGGCCATTTTACTTGCTGGGCGCATTCAGTAACATCCTTAAAGAACAGGAGTGACATTAAAGCACCACACTGAATTGCTGGTAATTTGTATAACAGAACTCATTCTTTTCTTATCATTTACCATTTTACGAACATGACATTGTGAACAGATTTGACTTCAAAGTACACTTAGGAAATAGCAGTGCATGCAGGCTTTTCCGAGTCATCTCAGAGTGAAGTTATGCTACTTCCTATCCAGTGGAAGTCTGGAATAAAACATTATAAAATAAATTAATTAGGAGATGCTGCAGCTTAAATGAGCACAGCAATAATAATAAAAGTGGGCGCTCTCAAACCTTTAACAGAGAGGGCTATACATTTGCACCATGCAAATGCAATCAGAGGGAGGAACACAGGAAGTATTTCAAGAATAGAAATGAAATTAGGTCAGTTGAAAGAAACAAGGTTTATAGAAGAAACTATACCAAGTTATTAGACTGACAGGAAAGACTGTCTAACCTCACCTGTGCCCCTAAGAAAGTTAGGAAATGGATGAGGAAGTGTTGCTCTTGTAAGTTGGGCCTCTCTGTTGACACTTGTAATCTTAACCATCTGTAATAGATAAATCAGTGAATGTTTTCTAAAGACAGTAGGTGAGCAGTGTAACAGTAGCTCAAATTAGAAACTACAAATGAAAATGGCCAGAAGCGCAGGATGGATTTTAAATCAATGCAACCACTAAATTGTGTCCGGAGTGGGGGTTACTCAATTAAAAAATGCTTTCAGTGTCTGCTGCCTGTTCCCTCGTGAAGTTTTCCTGGTTTCAAGTCAAACGTGGATAGAGATAGGCCTTTGCTGGTATTAAAACATGTAATACATAAGACAGTAAGGACTGTGTATCTTTATATTTGCAGCTATGGGAGCTTGTGCTAGGATTGCAAGGTGAGCGCAGGATATGTTACCAATTTTAATCTTCTCTAGGTAGCAGGCTCCTTGGGGCATGGCAGTTGTGCTCAGGATCTTGCACTGTACACCTGGGGTCTTCCTGTTCACTCCCCATTTTTTGGAGGCTGAGGAATATGAGTTCTGTACCCTCAGTGTGTTTAAATGTCTTCAGGGGATGTTATACAGAAATCCTGTCCTGGATAGCGATCGTTCTTACTGTTTTCCCTCTAAGGCACTTAGATACTAGCTATTCCTCATCAAATGCTAAGGGCGTCCCTTCCCTTCAGGCCAGAAGACCCCAGGCATGCAGCACTGCATGTGCAAGGACAGAATACAGCTAACCACTAAACTTGGATTGAAAAGATCTGGAAAGTCTTATCCTGTCATCAAACCATGTAACACTGCAGGATGCAGTTCCTACTGCCATTATGTGTAGGTGATCTGTGAGACTTGATCATGCACCAACACTTGTTAGCAGAAACAAGAACTGGGTAACATTGATGCCAGGTATCTTCCAATGTGCTTTAATATCTTCAGAATTAATCAGTGAATTGCCAGAGAGCTTCAGACTCGCTATTTTTTTAATAGCATTTTTTATTACTTGCTAATTATAAGGTAGAAACGTGTGAGGCACTGCTAGTGTTACAGCTCCTTAAGTCAATTGGAGCAGAAGGTCACAACAAATTGCAAAGTTATTAAGTGTATACTTTGCTGGAGACATAATGCTTATCATTATAAAGCATGGCAATACAGATACTCTGGTTTTTTTAATGTCCACAGATGGCACAAGCTAATTATTCTCATTTGTATAGCACCTTACACCTCTGTAGATTTTTTTTGGGGAATGTTGAAAAGCAGATGATCACGTCTGTTTTTGTAGCTGTGTGAGAGTTTTTCATTAACAAGATCAGGCAGGACCATCTGTGTGTTCTAGTAAAAAGTTTACCACCAACAGTGAATTCAAAACTTTCAAACAATGGATGAATGCATAATTTATCATGTGTAGATACAGTGCGTTGGCTAACAGCCCATGCAGCTTAGTCACAGGTCCCTGAATGCATTTCATATGTCTTGCAAGGAAAAAATGCTAATCACATTCTGCATTGGATTATTGACCGAGCAAGGTGTTTAGGTTTGTGCCTTTTATGTAGGTACATGTGTTCACCTGGACCACCTGCAGGTACCTCATTCGGTATTGTCAGGGGAGAGGAACGACCCCGAAGGATGCTGGCTTCGGAGAAGCAGCTTTCTCTCCCCTTCGTCTGTGGACATGTAGGAGGTAGCCAGGAAATCTAAGGGAAACTGCAAAGATAGCTCTATATCATAGCTTGTGTGATTTCTCCTCTCCCATATTGAGCCCAGCAGAAGGACAGGCAGCTCCATGCATACCTTGCTGAAAACGCGCTGCATGGTGTAGCTTCAACCTAAAGAAAAAACCGATTGGGACGTTGTAGTGTTGAATACAGCTGATGATGGAATCAGGTATCGTATGGGAGTTAATTGTCTGCTGACTGTGATTCTTCAAGAGTGGTGTCCCTGTCCTTTCACACTTCCCATGCAATTTCACACTGCCCCAGCATTTTCACACTCCCCAGCTGCCTCTCCCACTTCTCTGTGCTTGGGTTCAGCACAAAGAAGCAAAGTGCTTGGAGGCAGGCAACCTTGTAACTGCTTCATGCAGGCCCTTGTGCAATACAGGTCCATTCTGTGCCGCCATAACTGTCCCCAAAGTGTGGCAAATGCTCCACAAAGCAAGCAGCCAGTGAGGCAAGCCCCTTGCATCCCTACTCCAGAGTTGTTCTGCAAAAGGGGTGGGTCGTAGTGTGGGCAGCCAGGCTGGGTAGATAGTGCTCAGCATGAGAAGTTGTTTGGAAAGAACAATAAACAGGGAAAATAGACGGAGGCAGAGGTGTCTGTGTATTTTAATTGTGTTTCATCACTTGTAATTTCAGTGTGTTGGACACAGCCTGGAGTGTTGGATGGGTGCTTGACAAATAGGAAATCGGTGATTTGTAACCCTGATCATACCAACTTTTCCAGTGTAATCTCTGGCTTGTGTGTCTCCCTTGTGAAGTTGTCAGCAGTTGCTCAGAGGCTGTATGGCTTGTTAGCTATAGATGTATATGGCTTGTTAGAGGTAGAAATGCATTTTGTCTTTCCAAGGGAAGCATTAATAATTCCACATTGCAAATTAAGGGGTACATTTAAGTCTCTCCCAGTATTCCCATGAAAAATTGTGGCTTATACACATGCGTCTTCGGCCAGTCTTGTTTTCACTAGAGCACATCAATTTGAGAGAAGATTTCATCTCGGAGTGTGGCTCTTTAATGAGAAGATACCTTTGTGTCCTGCATAATTAGTGTACTTTGGAGTCAGCTCAGGTGGGGGTTTCAATAGCTCAGTTCTTGGGCTGCGCTCAGGTTTAGTTTTATTGAGAAAGTTAAAACTTACCCCAGGCTAAAATGGGTGGTTTCCAACATCCCAGTTGCCAGTGAGAAAACAAGGGTCCAATGTTGCTTGGAGTGTTTCATGGTTTGGCAACTGTCAGCTGGGTTTTCTTGGATGAACCATGTAACTTTTCTCTTTTTCAGGTTCCCGGTTTTTCAGAGGAGGAATGGTGATGGGTTTGTACCACAAAGAGGCTTTTCTGAATTTTAATTAACGGCTGGCATGTCTTGATATTCAGGGATGAAGTTTCACTTGAGTTACTGGTTTGTGGGATTGTTTGGTTTAGAATGGCATGTGAAGAATTTCTTCACATATATTTCATCTTCTCTTGATATCCTTCATCTTCCTTGTTCATACATCCAAATGTAATTATAAAATGTTCCCTTAGAGAATAAAAATTGCAAGTGGACTCTTTTAAGCCTTGCTTGAAATTTGGGGAAGAAGAAGGGGGCTCCTTTTGTCTCTTTTGTTACTTTATTTGTACCGTAATGGTATTTGGCAGCTGCAGTTGTCAACACCATTGTAGGAGGAGCTGTACAAAATACACACAAAAAAGCTTGATCCTTCCCCTTGTGGGTTTGCCATTCCAGTGTAAGATGGGACATGTTTGATGAATTGGGATGGACAGATGGGGTGAGTCCTCAGAAACAGAGACAGCACAAGAGGCAGCCATCCAGCACGCCAGCTGCCTAGCCACTGTCAGGACTTCTTTTATCTGCTCTGACAAAGGACGATGTTTTAAGGAGGAAAACGTGAAGGTGCCATTGCTGCCAGCTGACCAGGACCTCTTCCAAAGTGACAGAGCGGCAAAGGAGAAATGAAAAAGCTACTTGGTTGAGAACAAGAGGAGCAAATGCCAGGGCTGTGGTGGCATAGGAGTGGGGAGAAGCATTTGAGGGGTCAGACACTGACCTGCTGCTTTGTGTGATGGAGAAAGAGGACGCAGGGATGTACAACGAAACCAAACAGCATGGTGGAAGGAACAGCCAGGAGATGTGATCCTCACTGGGAGCTTGGAGCTGGGCTTGAGCAGATTGAGATGGCATTTATAAAGATGAGAGGAGCAAGGGAAGCGGGGGTGAAGCTCTACAAGCAGTGTTAATGGGTGTATTTTTATTATTACAGTCCTATTTTTGTTGTAAATATGGTTGTAATCCATTTTGATAATCCAACACGCAGCCCACACCTCGGTGGCGGAATGATTCATTTTTGGCTGGCACATAGTTTTGTTATAAAAAGATAACCACCTAAAAACAGTAACTAGAACAGTTAGGTACAATATTCTCCAGCCATGGAGTTCATTTTCAGATTCTGCCATATTTGCAAAAAAAAAAGTTAAACCTTCAGGGTATAATAATTCCTCCTACAATTCGGGGACTTCAGATCCATATACAAAATGTTCTTTGCCGCACACTTTTTTTACTTACCCTCTGTGTGTGCGTTTTTAATGATAGGCATGCTTCCAAGTAGTACCCAGCTTCCTGCTTTCTCATTAAAAGCAAGAGCTAAAGACAGATCAAGTGTTACGGTGAGAAGATGTGTCACAGGTAGAAAAGAAATCCAGAGAAAACCTATCCTGGTTTGATACTTGCTCTTTCTGTTACAACCTGAAAGGTGTTATTAGCTAAAGCATCATTCCTGTAGTTATCCAAAGGTATAATTGAGAATCATTTTGCAGACTGTGTTCTTTTATATTTAAAATTAATTAAATAGAAGTTATTTATTCATGCCTTTACCCTCACCAGAAGAAAGACTTCTGGTTACTTTTAACCAATGTTCCCAGCCTTAATAGTTATGCTGTAAGATGATCAATAGCCTGGTAATGAGCGAGCTGTCTCCGCCATAGGAGGTGAGAATATTACTATGGGTGTGCTCACTTTAACTCAGTACTGTGGGATGATAAACTGCCTTTTAATAGAACATTAACATTAATCTAAACAAGATGAGTGGAGCAAAGCATTGTACGAATAAGCTTGCTCAATTAAAACAGATGGTCTTCCATGCTGCATTCCATTATGTTAATAAAGCCTCCCTTGCATACCCACACACTTGCATGTGCTCGCGTGAGCTCTCCTCTTCTGGTTGCAAGCACTGTGGTACATATAAATTTGCTTAGCTTTGTGCTGTAGTGCTTATTTTATCATCTTTTACTCTGAGAGCTCTTCAGAATTTCATATTTTTCAAATTATTTCTGAATGATTAACACAAGATCTTTACATTTTCTTCTAATTACGCGTCTGTCATTAATCTTCACTATTTCTTTTGCCCCAGGCATTTTAGAGAAGGTGGAGAGTGATATGATTCAGCAATTAGAATCGGCTGTAAGCATGATTAAGGCTGTCTAAAATCAGGGGAGAAGAAAAAACCTGGGACTGCAGCAACACTGATGTGTAGTGTTAGGCAAAATTAATGATCAAACCTTGCATCCTAGCATCTTAATGTTGTCTCAGGCAAAGTGGCTTTGCATTTGGAAGTAAAGCACAGCCACAATCTAATCACTATTTTTCCCCCAGACAAGCTTTTACTGTTCATTACTAGAAGAAACAGAGTTTTGTTGCTTCAATAATGACTTTTTTTTTCCAGGGCTGAAACATAGCAAGAGTCACATGTATGAGGAGGCTGGAAGCTTTATAGAATTTTTTTTTGTTCCTTGCTTTGAAGAAACCTCTTAAGGAGCAATTCATCTCTAATGCAATCCTTTCAGCCCAAATCAGCTAAATTAAAAGGCAGTGTAAACAGACATGAATTCACCTCATGTCCCCACACCCTGCCTTGCTGCTAAATGGAACACAATGCATCAGTATTCTATCTATCTAGAGCTAAGCAGAATAAATCGCTAAATATTGTTCAGCTTAAGTTTTAAGGGTCAGAGCTTCCAGGATGTAGCAATAGTATAACAGTTTCTGCTTTCTCTTTAGCTTATCCCTAGTATACTCTTTGCAGACTTGATCAACTTTTGGTCATCATTCACCAGTCAAAGAGTGTCAGAAAACTGCCTAAATTCACAACTAATGGAGATAGACCCTGCTCAGGAGGCTGCAGTGTAGCTGCCTGCCAGTCCTTTGGATGCTGGTTATTTAGAGCGGCCCTAAGCCTGTTATGTTTTGGTTGGGTCTTCTCTGTTCCCTTGTAGACTAGGTAGAGTTTCAAAAGATAAAGTGATGGTGTTTGTTTGCCAAGCTGACTTTCTGAATATCATCGGGCACAGCTTGAGGACATTTATCCTTCAGTCTTCCCTTTAGATATAAAAGTGAAAACCATACAATGGCATATAATGCTAAATGGAACCAAGATTTTCAAGACTGGCACCACAAAGCTTTGGGGCAAGAGGCTGGAGAGGGCACAAGCACTTTCTGTTGCTCTTCTGTGGGATGTTGAGTAGTAGATGAATAACGTTCATTAATCCCTTAGTTGTTTTCCTGCTTTCTTTGAAATATTTGGCACTGCTTTATTTGAAGCTCCCTTTTAAATCAAAATGCCCCAAGTGCTTTTCCTGTACCCAGAAATAGAGAGGTGACTTTGGAAAGGAAGTACACTGTCACTAAAAAAATGGCCGTATGTCTGCTCTGTGTTTCAGGTGTTAAATAACTTTTGGGGAAATACTCTCTTGAGAGCCAGTCTGCCTGGTAAATGTCAATCTGGATTTGGGAAACAAGATTATAGGGTGAACAAGAGGTTATTAAGTATAACAAAAGGTTATTAAGTATGGATGGT
This sequence comes from Psittacus erithacus, assembly GCA_009867235.2. Taxonomy (NCBI): domain Eukaryota; kingdom Metazoa; phylum Chordata; class Aves; order Psittaciformes; family Psittacidae; genus Psittacus; species Psittacus erithacus. The sequence continues at coordinate 53,571 of WYDI02018359.1, forward strand.
CACTGGAAACTGATTGATGGATACGTACGCCACTGCTCAGTCCACTGTGACTTAAATGTAAATGAAATTTAATGTAAAATTATGTGTGATTGACAATTCATTAACTATGGTCTAAAGGCAGCTAATACACTGGTGGGAGTGTTGGCTTTTCATTTCTCAGGTTCCATGGCTGGCTTTTCCATAAACTAGAGGCTGAGATGTAGTTTGTAACTCAGAAATATCAGCTTTCTGCTAAAGATAAATGAGCAGTAAATCACAGGAGAAAGGAGGAGGTGTTTTAGAAGTGAAAGGCTGTTTCAGAGGATAAGCTTTCTACCCTTAAAGCTCATAGAGTTTGCAAGATAAGAGTTAGCTCATGAAGAAATATCTATTTGGTTCCTAGTAATAGGGAATGCAGAGGATTGGTGCGAGTCGTCAATCATTGTCAAAAACAAGCAGTGCCACACAAGGACAAGAGCTGTGTGAAGTGAGCTGCAGAGCAGTATCTCACTGATTTCCCTTACACCAACTGAGCTTAGCTGAACAGGATATTGGTCCTTTGCCGCTTAAGCAGCCAGAAATAACAGGGTAGAGAACTAGCATATAATATCACTGCTCCACAGGGGCGTTCTGTAGCACAAATACCCAAGGAGAAGGGCTGCGTAAACATATGACAGTGGTTTTAAGCAAGACAGTCTGTATTTTTCTTTCTGAAACTACTGGTTGGGGGGATCTTCCCCAGATGGTGGCATTCCTCCTCGCTACCTTCTCATTTTACAGTGTCAAACCCTTTGATGCTCAAGGAAATAAGCAGCTGTCAAGCCAAGCATGCTGCAGATAGGTGTCACGAAGGTGTCCTGGCTGCCTGCACACGCCTAGTCTTGAACACAAAAATAATCAAGGCCATATATTCCAGTAGTGAAATATAGGATATTTTTTAAATCCCAGGACCCTGATGTTTCATACAGACAGGATAAAGTTGTTTATATATCGTGGAGCATGAATCCGAAGGGCTCATTGAAGTTCATATCCACTTTTGGACAATTTTCAGTAATAAATTCAGATGACAGTGTGGGCTCTTGCTAGTGTTTACATGCAAGAAAAAGAAAATACTTGCCCTTAGTACCAGACTACGTGTCAGAAACTTTTGGGGATTAGAGTAATCAAAGGAACAACTGGGTAAGCAATAAGACCTCTCTTCAGACAAATTGAGGGGAGTGACTGGTGAAGTTTTAAAGGCATTTTATTTTTACAGAGCAAAAATGGTCTCATATTGGAGCTGCAGAGGATTCCTCATGGTTAGTTCTTTTCTTTCCTGGTTTTTCTTGTTACTTTTTCTGTTTGCCCGGTGGACTGTTGTTCATCCTTCTTGTAGAGGCCAGAAATGGCATTAAAACTCTGTCAATTATGGACTGAAGGATATTTTTCTGTTTCTTATTTCAACTTTTTCCAAGTTTTTTATTAAAAAAAAATGTAGAAGATGGTTAATTTTTGTAGACATTTTGGGTAGTACTTTGGTTGATTGATTCAGGTACAGCCCCTGGTAATAGATGTGAAATTTCTGGTTGTTGTACTTCATATTGTCACTGCAGGTATGGAACAGGAGGGAAATTTAGGATAGGCAAAATTCCTCATAAATCCTGTGCCAGAATCCAACATATAATCTGTTATTAGGTCAGTTCACTCCTGATATTGTAGACACTAAGGACAAAAAAGAAGCAAAATTTCCCTTGTAGGCTAAGTCAATAGTATGAGCCATCCCTACACATAAATATTTTATTGGTTTAATGAAGTCTGTTCATGCAAGCAGATTTTATAGAATATCCTGCTTTTTCTATAAAGGGAATCTTTTGTTCTTTTGTTATCGGATGGTTGCTGGGGCTTTTTTCTTTTTTATCAAATAGTGGGAAAGTAATATGATTAATGAACAACTTGAATTACTTGGTAAAAACTGAGATAAACAAGTGCCCATTCTTCCTCTCTTTGCATATTAGCTTAAATTGAGACCTGATGAATAATTAAAGAGTAAGAATTAAAACTTGTGGTCATAGCACTGCAGTATAAATCAATGCGTACATGTTCTGTGAGAAGATTTATTTTAGGAGTTGGAATAAACCTGAAGGTGGAATTTCATCATGTTACTAAGGAAGTGTTTGCACTGGGCTAGACATTACTGACAGCAGTAGCTGACAGTCCTTACTGAGGCCTGGTCTTGGAAGAAACTGCAAATGTGTGATTAAAAGTGTTGAAGTGGTGCTACCCCTGTTAGTAACACTGAGAGCCAACTCAGCATCATCCTATGGTCAGTGCCAACTGCTCCCCTCATATCTGTGAGGAGAGGATGAGTCTCCAGCCCAGGTGTCTTCATCACTCAGTGGTACCTATTGGTAACTTGGGATTGATGTATCTTGAGGCTGTTTTACACAGTGTGTAGTCTGTAAAAGAAATGGGAATCAAGGTTTGGTAGGGCTTTCTTTGATACCATTCATCATACTCGTTTAACCTTTAAAATACATCAGCCAGTCGATGTTTCTTTTTCAACCGATCAATATATAAATAAATAAAAAATTAAATGACAGCCTCATAGCTGACTTTTATGTCTTCGAATGGCCTGACTTTTTGATGTCAGCTTGGAACTCTCACAATTGAGCTGATGTGAAAGGAGAGCAGACAGCATGATGATGGACAGTACTGAGAAAACTTGGAATATGTTATATTTTAATCATGTTTTCTGTAGGAATCACTTCAGAATGATAAGTAGTGGATGTCAGTGTGGATTTGGAGAAAAGAAGGTATCTGTTTACATGTAAAACTTTTTAATTAGAAAACAGTTACAGAGAGAAGGAATCTCTTACATTCATATTACTTCACCCAGAGGGTCTGTTGGTGAGCAGAGGAGTGTTCAGCACGCAAGTCTTGCTGTGTGCTGACATTGGGGTGAGGGAATATCAGCTATCAGCTTGTTTTGTTTTCCAGTTTCAGCAGTTCAGACAGCTGTAGCAACTTCTGTTTTCCATCATACTCCCAGAAATTCTGTGCCATGAGTAGGACAGGATCTCTACTTAAGTGCTTGGACCTAAGCTGCCCAGTCAGTGTATTGGGCTTGGGGAGAGGAGGGCTGCTGCTTCTTGTGGAAGGTGTTTGTGTGGGACCACTAAACATTTTCAGAAGACTCAATCATTTATAGAAACATGACAGTTCCAGAAATGGATTTTAGTCTCTGTGTAAGATGGGAAAAAAGGTTGGTTGGGTTTGCCACATCCTTGTTTTCTACAGAATTAGTTTTGGTGGATGAAGTGGTGGCAGAGAGTTCTGAGTCTTGCAAGCGGTGTTTGTTCATTGCATTGTATGTTCTTTTATGATGGTAGCTGTTCAACTGTACAGATTAAAAAGTCACTTCTAAGTCAACTTTTAAAGATCAGTAAAGATCAAGAGCTTCATCAGAAAAAAACGTAGGCAAGAAACGTCTCAGTATGAAAGCTTCCAACTATTGCATTCCTGATTGTGTTTGTCTTACCCAGGGGACAAAGAGTGTTTCATTCTTCAGGCACAGCCTGGATCTGTGTCTTCTACTGAGGACATGCCACCTTAGAGAGGTTCTTTAGAATCAACACCTGACCATTGAAACTGGCTTAACACCTCCCAGACAGCCCCTGGAGACAGGCAGAAGGGTGCAGTAATGATTGAGTTTTATTTATAATGAGACAGGTTAATATGAGGAGCAATAGTCAGTTATTGTAATAAAAAGCTGTTTCTTCAGTCTCACCCTATTCAGGAAATCAGGTAAAGGCTTGCTTGCTAATCCGTGGTTTCAGTAGTATTTTTGCTTCCTAAAAATTCAGCAGAGAGATTTCCTTAATAAAGGCCATATGCGTATTTTTAAGTATATTTTTGTACTGTTTTTAGAGAGGGCTTTTGGTCTGCAGTTAGTAGCATAGAAAAACATCTAAATGGCTAAAACAAATACAAATGTAATGGTTACAAGATCTACTCATAATTAAAATCCAAGGAGAGAGAAGACATGCAATAAATCAGAGTTGGTATGAACCAGATGTTGTATATTTTGGCCAGTGGCGGAACTCCATGTGCTGTCAGAGATCAGGCTGATGCTTTGTGGACAATAAAATATGCTTTTCTAACAGCATCTGTTTGTCTTGTGCCAGAATTCACACCTCTGTCATTTGCCGCTCTTCAGCTTAAAGGTGGCCTCCTTTTAGCCTTCTGCAGTTGGGTAGTTTATGCAGCTTGGTAGTTTCAAAAAGCTTTAAAATGGAGGAAGAAAGGATTTGTTTTCTGCGAGAAAGACTCTGCAGAGGTAGTGGGATGCTGCTGTGAAGAATCGCATCCTGCTTCAAAGGGATGTGCCATTGTTGTGAGCGTTTCTCAAAACCAGATCTGTTTTAAAAGCAAAGTGAAAAAAACCTGGTATATCAAGGCTGATTCTATCTGCGCTCAGGAGCAATTTGATCATAACCCTCTTTGTATCTGTCTCTTCCTCTGCCTGAAGTTCCTTGCCTTAAAATGAATTTGTTCCTGGGACTACTCACTAGGGTAATCTAAACTGGTCTTTGTTGTCAGCGACACGTGCGTAATGACATTTTACTGCTTGTCTTATCCAGCATGTCTGAGGAATCCTACTGCTAATTGTTGTCTTATCAGCTGCCCACGCAGCCCTGGGGGAAGATGTGGATCCGGGGCTACACAGTGAGCGTGGGAGACATATCCCTCCTGTGGGAGCTCCTGCTTCCCAGTCCCCTGTCAATATGTGTGGGGAAACAGAGGGCAAGGTGGGCTCTGACCGAGCGGCAGCTCTGCACACAGGATGCTACCAATAGGTGGCAAATTGTAAATTATACTGCAGCAAGTCAGTGTTTTCCTTTTGGATTCTGGGTTTTGTGTGCTTTTGGAAAGCATTTGGCAGCCACAGCAAGTATGTTTACAAAAAGAGCAGAACTGGTAAAGTTCAGGTTCGTGTTTGGATTCAGCCCCAGCAAACTGAAGCTGAAGCTGTGCCAGACGTTTGAAGCTGCCAGACGACAGTTCATCTCAAACAGAAAGCTGAAGAGGGGGAAAGAAATTTGTCAAATGTATTCCATGTGGAATTTCAGGCAATTTAATTTGATTCACTACACTCTGAAATGTCTTGGACTTCCCTATTGTTTCTTTGCTTTAACACTAAATTTGATACCTTCTGGGATCGTCGGTGCTTTGTGCTGCATTTGTCACGTTCTCTAATTTACTGGCTTTAGTCTCTCTCTCTGTTTTAATTGACGATGCTGAGCCCTGCCAAAAGCACTCTGTTAAATTTAAGGTTGCTAGTTGAATCCTGAGTTAATTCTTCAGGAGAGGAGAGTGCTGCCTTTCTGTTGGAGACCACTGTAGCAAGGGGCAGAGGGGGTGAGCATGAAAGAAGACAGGGAAAATTACAGTAAGCTTAATTCCTATGTCTGTGTTGGAAGCATCAGTGGCTGAACCATGGCTGCAGGTATGCAGTTGTCAGGACATGGCCCGTTCAAAAATGGCTGCAGGGGCAAGGAGCTTCATTTTTATTTAGCGATGGCCAACACCAGAAAGCGTGGAGCTGGGTTTTATGGTGGGTTTGCTTTTCCAGTCAATTTCCTGCTCTGTGGCTGAATTTCCTGTGAGTTCAGTGGACACTGGGGCCCAGCCCTGGGGCAGGATGCTATGGCTCTGCAGCAGTGCAGCTTTGCCATCTCTCAACTTGCCCAGTATTTATTACCCACTCAAGTGCAGCTTGGGCATTGAGGCCACTTTTTCTTCTGCTCTCTCTGGCCAAGTGCCAGAAACAGAACCCAGAGCCTCCATCTGAAAACAAAATTCTCTGAATTTCTCTAATGTATCAAAGCAGTTGAGCCCACGAGGTACCAAGCTGTTTTATTCTACCTGATTTTAATTTCTCTCAAAGCCTAAAGACTTGTGTAGGTTCTAGCTGAAGGTAAGGGCTGCAGCTGCTTTCGTGCAGGCAGATGAGCAGAGGTGCACAGAAGCTGCAAGTTAAATATAGCTATCCAGCCTTGATTCCTATAGGTAACAGAGTTTTCCATCTCTAATACTCTTGCTTGAAACATCTATTCATTTGTTGCATTGTGATTTCACTTTCTGGACCAATGCACATTTGCTCCTGAGCCAGGCTAAGGAAGACGAGAACAGTCAAGCCCAAAGTTGTCAGTGTTTACACGCAAGTGTCGTGGTTTAAGCTTAGCCGTAACTCAGAAAAACCACGCAGCCACTCGCTCACTCCCCACCCCTTTCTCCCCCGCTCCTGGAGGCATGGGGAGGAGAATCAAAAGAATGTAACTCCCGCGGGTTGAGATGAGAGCAGTCCAGTAACTACGGTATAACACAACCTGCTGCTGCCGCCATCAATAATAGTAATGATAAGGGAAATAACAAGGGAAGAGAATACAACCGCTCACCACCCGCCGAGTGATACCCAGCCTGATCGAGCAGTGATCTAACTCTTCCAGGTAACTGCCCCTGTTTATATAGTGGGCATGGCATGCTGTGGTATGGGATACCTCTTTGGTCAGTTTGGGTCAGGTGTCCTGTCTCTGCTTCCTCCCGGCTTCCCCTCCTCTCTGGCAGAGCATG
>WYDI02018360.1:0-21875 GCA_009867235.2 Psittacus erithacus
AGCTTCAGTGTGCGCTCACAGCCCAGAAAGCCAACCGTATCCTGGGCTGCATCAAAAGGAGCAGGTCAAAGGAAAAGCCTGGAGAAGAGAAGGCTGTGTGGAGACCTCATAGCAGTCTTCCGGTATCTGAAGGGGGCCTACAAGAATGCCAGAGAGGGACTTCTCATCAGGGACTGTAGCAATAGGACAAGGGGTAATGGATTTCAACTTAAAACCAGGGGAAGTTTAGGTTGGACATAAGGAAGGAGTTCTTCACTGTGAGGGTGGTGAAGCACTGGAAGAGATTGCCCAAAGAAGTGAATGCTCCATCCGTGGCAGTGTTCAAGGCCAGGCTGGACAGAGCCTTGGGTGACACGGTCTAGTGTGAGGTGTCCCTGCCCATGGCAAGGGGGGTTGGAACTTGATGATCTTAAGGTCTTTTCCAACCCTAACTATTCTATGATTCTGTAATTCTATGTTTCTATGAAGGTCATACATAAAGCGCTCTGAACTCCTGCACCTTCAACTGAGGTCACTGAATTCTGAAGTTATAATCACATTAGTTTAAATAATCCATGTAAAATACAGAGAACAGTGAGGATTAGGCTACTGATAATTTTTTCCAAACCTGTGGATATCTTTAAAACCTCATTCGTTCCCTCCCAGCTGTGCTTCTCAGAATGGGTATGTGTGTGTGTAGGATGTTGCACAGTTTACAGTTTCTCCAGCTGACTCTTCAGGCAACTGCAGCAATGAACAGATTTATCCTGGAACACAGGCACTACATGTAACTTTCTCCAGTCTTTAATGACTTTCCCTGACCTATATTAGTGCTCACAGTTAATCAACCCTGGTTCAAAGATTGCTGCCCTAGTTTGATACTCAGTAGACCTGTGCCACTGACTATATATAATGTATATTCATTAATTTATTCTTTTTCCTGGTTGATACACAGCTACTTATTTAAGTGCATTCATTTCTGGCATGAGTAATCTTCCTTTGTGAGGACAAGCAAAACAAAGATTGAACACTTTAACCTGGTGTGCGTCGTCCATTAGCTGCTCTCCTTCTGTAATAAATCTCCACTTACCTTTGTTTATCCCTTTTTTCTGAGATATTTTTAGGCCAACTTCTTTTTTGCCTATGATGTCTCTTGCTGTTCATAACTCATTCTGTCCATTTGCTTTTCAAAATTGATTCCTGTGTTCTTGTTCTCTGTATCTACTTGCAGATTCAGTTACAGTTAATTGACTTGTGGACTTTCATTTTCTTAAAGAGAACTTGTTGCAGACTTACTGCTACGCAGTTTTCTTACTGTTCTTCCTTCCTATAGAGAAAATTTGCTTCTTGGGTTTTAATGTATTTGCTTTCAGCTATTCTCAGCTGTCTTCATTCTTGAGAGACATTCTCAAGAGACATTATCTTTTGGTTCATTGACCTTTCAAAAGTCTGCTTTATTCCTTATTCCAAGTCTTTTGTGCTTTTCTGCTTTAGCAACAAGTTAACTCCATTTGTCATTACCACTTTCAAACAAACTACCTTCCCGTTCTGGATTTTCAGCCATTTCATCCTTGTTTAAAATCAGAAATAGCAGCTTGGCTTTCTCTAGTGACTTCCTCTATTTCCTGAGACAGAAGTTGATTTTATTGTGCTCAGGAAGCTCGATGGACTGGTGGGGGCCTACCAGTTTGCTTTTCCCACTGACAGGTAGCTGAGATGTATCTGCACAGTAAAATAGTGTGTTCTGAAAGAGCAAACTGAGCTCAAACAGTGCAGCTGTCCTCTGAACTGAGCGCGGAGAAGTTGCAGTTAGAGCTCTCGTTCACATTCCTTGTACTCCTGGCTGGCCTGATCAGCTGCATGCCACCTTCACCAGCATGTGAAGAATATCTGCTCTCCAGGATGACTCTTGTCTCTTTCTTGGGAGTGATTTGTGCAGCTGCTTATTTCATTGACAACTGATGATTAGATCTTAAGACCAAATAGTTCTAGGGAACTCTTTCCTCTAAAATAATGGGCTTTTTACGTGTCCAGGAATGGGACAGTGACTTCCTTCAAGGACACGGACTTCCAACTGGAAGCAAATTCATTGTAAATGCTTGGGTTTAGCCACCTTTGTTGACAGGCTGAGTCATTTATGTAGGACTTCCACTCCACTTTTTAGCCCCTTAAATTCCTCTCCAAAGTGAACATTTGAAACCTTCTGTCCTTCCCACAGCTCATCCCTGTTAGTGAATATCTTGGTAACCCTCTCTGGAAATCTTTTGGTCGCTGAGAGTCCCTGCTCAGTCTCTGGTCAACTCACTGCCTTTTTTGTCTGGCCTGGATAAATCTCCAAACACTGTTCAGAGTTCTTGTGGTTGTCTTTACCTTCTGCAATCTCTCAGTCTCACACAGGTTCACCAGGGGTCAGTAGAGTCGAACAGAAACGCCAGGCACCGCTGCCACTGTAGGAGTTGTTTCACAGTTCATACCAATGCTGCAGTGGAGGTTGAAGGCATTAATTCTGTGGACTCCACAAGCCATGTTTCCTCTGTCACCGAGGAATCCAGGTGCCTGCCTCTCCAGGAAAAGTTCTGCTTGTTCTTGCAGACAGACAAAGCATCATCCCACTGCCCAGATGTGGGGGCAGGCTGCTGCCACAAATACTGTCTGCAAAAAGTACAAAGCTCAGCTTCATGTAGTTCTGACCTGTTACCACCTTGGGCCTTTATTTCACTTGCTTCACTAGGCTGAAGATTTTCACTGCCTTTTCCATTTAGCCTCAGCTAAGACCCATCAGTTGTAACCAATTCTATGGTTACCTATAGAACAAAGACTTGCTGGGTGGTTACCAGCAATAATCTCTAGAACAGCAGTGTTATCAGTCAGCAGTTATGCATTGCAGTGTGGGGTGTTTCTTTCCTAGGATAATATTTTATCTCCTTTTCACCATTTGAATTCTCCCCACTCCACCTTTCAGAGGAGAAAGTTTATAGGGACCTTTTTGACAAGCCCTTAGTGCCTTCTTGTCTTCTGCATCCAGCCTGCTTGATCTTGTCATGGCACAATACCTGTCCCTCAGTTTTCCATCCTGCTGGAAAAAGAAAGGAGAAATAGATGAAGGCGAGCTCCATTCACTAGATACCAGGAGATGCTCCTGTCTCATTGCCTGGGGTATGTCACCTACAGAAGTACAGTCCTCAGGTTTCCTGCAGGGACTCAGTCCTGTTATTTACAAAGCTGGAAAGTACCATACAATCCTTAATTTTTGTTAATTGTGCAAACTTTTAAATACCCAATACATAAGCTAAGTCAACCAAATTGTTCAGTGGGAGTAGTACACAGTTTTCCTACTGATAACCTATTTGCACATTTAGATAGACTATTTGCATGCACAGCACAATATAGTATGACTCAATCTGCTATTTGGTTTAAATCCTTAATGACTAGTGCCTTCATTCACAACCAGTAAAAGCAGTAGATTACCAGTCTGTAACATACCAAGACTGATCATTTAAGTGTGTTTGAATGGGAGCAAAGTGTTTTCAGGGAAGTACTGTCTATCAAAGCATTTAAAACCTTGAATTACTACTACACTTCTAGTAACACAGAGATTTTCTTTTGTTTATTGTTTGTATAATCTCACAAATTTTGTTTTTCCTCCTGAACTGCTATAAATTCAAGTGTACTTACTTTCTTCTCTTACGTTTTCTCTGGCTCTCCTACCTGAGAGCTAAAGCAGGACCTTACTGGCTGCCAGATGCTCACTAAGTTGCTTTCTTACTCCCCCTCCTGAAATGGGCAGGGGTCTCCCTGATAAATAAGATGAAAATAAGATGAAAAAGGTCATGGCTTGAGATAAAAACAGGGAGACTGTTCACCAGTCATGGGCAAACCAGGCTTGACTTAAGGAAATTAATTTACTTTATTGCCAGTTAAAGATAGAGTAGGATGGAAATAAAACTAAAACCACCTTCCTCCCCACCTTCTTCCCAGGCTCAACTTCACTCCTTCATTCACAGCTTTTCCGCCTCCTTCCCCTAAGCAGTACAGGGGGACAGGGAATGGTGGTTGCAGTCAGTCCGTAACATTTTGCCTCTGCAACTCCTTCCTTTTCATGTTCTTCCCCTGCTGTAGTGTGGGTCCCCCACAGGGTCACAGGTTCTGCCAGAAAACCTGCTCCTGCATGTGGGATCCTTCTCCACAGGCTATTGCTCCAGCCAGAAGCCTGCTCCAGCATAGGCTCTCCGCAGGCTGCAGCTTCCCACAGGGTACATCCCTCCACTCCAGTGTGGGGTCCTCACCATGCTTCATGTAGATATCTGCTCCACCATGGACCTTCATGGGCTGCAGGAGCACAGCCTGCCTCACCATGGTCTTCTCTACAGGTTGCAAGAGAATCTTTGCTGTAGTGCCTGGAGCACCTCCTGCCTCCTTCACTGACCTTGGTGTGTGCAGGGTGATTCCTCTCATGTTTTTCTCATTCCCCTCTTTGCAGCTGCTATGCAGCATTTTTTTACCCTTTTTTCAATATGTTATCATAAAGTCCCCACAAGCATAACTGGTGGGGCTCAGCTTTGCCCAGCAGGGAGTCCATTTTGGAGTCATCTGGCCCAGGCATGAGGGCAACCCCGGTCTCTTCTCATGGAGACTACTTGTGCAGCCCTCCCACTACCAAAACCTTGCTACCTAAACCCAACAAAAGCAGTGAGTTTGTGTTTGAAGTATTCTGTAGGAGCTGAGGGTCCCCAGTTACATATTATATACTACTAAATGCTATAAGGTCTGATATAAACTCTTTAGTGGAGGCATCCTTCCTTCTGCAATGTTTGAAAGCTCGTGTTGGGCACTACCATAGCTATCTGTTGTAAATCATTGTAATAACATTAGATAAGTGAGTATATATTATCTGGAGGCTTATTTTGTGAAATCCTGATTTCCTTGGAGGAAGCAGCCAGCTCCATGACCCTGCAGGATGTGGCGTTAGATAATAAGCCACCATGAATACACCCCACCTTGAAATGACTAGAATTTAAATAATGCCAGAAGTTATTGATTAACCTGGGGTTGGGTAGGATTTAGCTGCTCTAGTAAAAGTTGACTGCTCCATCTGTATGCTTCTTTATTGAAGAGCAGAAGAATTGCATCTTCCACACTCAGGCTAAGCAAAAATGGGCAGTTCACATGTAAGTAGTTAATTAATTTGGATTGACAAGAATGCAACCATTTGCTGGTTTTATTTTTGTCAATTTTCATTTTAAATGACATTAATACAGCTGCAAATGAAGATTTAAGCTGAAAATCTACTTTGAGTGTTGGTTGGAAACTTGTATGTAGCTGGTAGCATTGCTTAGTTGCGGTACATGAATAATGAAACTTATTGTAACAAGTGTTTTAATGCTCATTGTGGCTTAGTTAAATAGGACAGCACTTACATTTTGAGGTAAAGAGGCGATGTGTATGATGTCATGGGAAGACTAATCTTAGTTTAGCAAATTTATGTTGGAACATTCTAAACACTAAAATAATTCCCTAAAGGTGTATGAAAAACATGCTGTCCCAGAGGCAAACACTTTCAAAATGTGGCTGTTTATCACTGAGTAGCAGGGACAGGATTAATCTCAAAGTGCAGTGCTCACAGAAGAGCCAGGTTAAAATGTATGTGTCAGGATCTACTACATCAAATTAACTTGAGTTTCAACTGAGTCAATTTTGGCTAATGTTTGGGTGTTTAATAATAACTATATAATCTTCATAAAGATATTTAACCTCAAACCAGCCTGGTTGGCTAAAGTTTGTGTGTGGTAGCTGTGAATGATCGGTCCTTCTGAAAGTTAAGGAGCTTGTGCTGAAGAAGTTGGGGGGTTTTAGCTCCAATTTTAAAACTAATTAAAGGCAGTATTTATTCAGCAGCACATTTTCTCCTTGAATGCTGACAACCTGCAGTTTTACAGTATGTGTCAACAGAAGGCAGCCTGTTTGCTGATATAGGCTAATGTTACATTAGTTTCTCTAAGATTTGTATTATTTTATTACATGACTATTTTTTTAATTCGAATTCAGCAAAGCCTTGAGAGATGCCAAGCATCTGCTGCTTTTGGACCAGCTCTCCAAGACGTTTTCTTTAGCACACTGAGCAAGAGACCCTATGCCATTTGCATGAAGCTCCAGCTACAAAGCCAAGGAGCTTTCTGTCTCCCTGTGAAAAGGTGGATGGTTCATCCTTTTGTAGACTGTTTGTTTGCATAAGGGGAGGGAAGCAAGCAGTTCAGCAACCTATCTTTGCATAGGGAACAAGACCAAGGAGACTCCTCCTGCTCAGCCCCCTGTGTCAACATAAGCACACATTGTAGGGTTGTCAGCCGGCATCTCCTCTGACCCTGGAGAGCTTTCCACTGAACAGTACGCTGAATGCAGTGTAGAGCAAGCATACTCAATTCAGGTTTAAACTAGCCGGTTGAGGTCTCTCTATGTCAAAAGAGATAAGAACACTGCATCTCAGGCAGGTTTAGCAGTTGTATGAGCCCCAAGCTGGACTAGGTGGCCTGGATATAGGTGTAGTACACCAGAGTTGTGCTGTAGGCTTCAGTGTGAAGAGGTGTGAGCCCATGTTGAAGAAAATACTATGATACAGCCCATGACTCATCTGGGAATTTCTTCATTCTGAGTTTATCCCTAGGAAATTCCAGGTAACGTTGAAGAAATGCCTGCGTCTGTATCAGAGAACTGCTTCTGGAACACCCTGAAAATACTAAGTTCTTAACAGAGCTTTTCAGCTGAAGTTTTTTCTTTCTCCTAATGGCATGTTTTGCAACCACAGGTTCATGAGTGTCTTGTGTATTGTGTTTTTTAAACCTCCAGAGCAAGTCTTACAATCTCTCAGAGGATATACGGGAAACAACCGTAGGGACTACCAGTTTGTCATCAGATGAGCCAGTAAGCACTTCCCTCATGAAGGATGAAAGGGGCACAGTGGTGTTGCAGCATCTGTTGCTGTGGTTGATGGTGGCTTTGGGACACACTGCAGTGCGCATAGGCAGCTCCTCTTTCATGGTCCATACTGGCACTAGAAAGCTGGGTAAAACTGGGTGGTTTCATTCTGTTGAATATTGCATCTTTCCAAAATTTTGTCTGCTTTCAAATTTCAGAAATGAGATTTTTTAATAGCCCAAATTCTGCTGTGAGAAATATAAAATGAAGCAAATGAGTATTTTATTTGGTTAAATGGATTTAGGCTTTAAACTGTCTTTTATTTTAAAACGTCGTTATTAAATGAAGTTTTCACTGAAAGCTAAGCATTGTTCAAAGAAAAGTTCCCATTATGGGGATGTTAAAATGGAACTTTTCACTTTTTTATATGTCATTGAGACATATCAGAATGTCTCATTTTAAAATGGAGCTTTCACCAAAATTAGTGTCTCTGTGAGCATGGTGATTTGAACCAAAGTATAAAATTTTACTGAAAAAAATGCTTTCAACAAAAGATTTCCAACCAGCTCCAAAATGTACGTTTCCCTTAGAAACTGAGCTCTCAATTAAGAGGTGTAACTGATGCAACATTACCACTCCTGCGTATTTCCACATGCTTTTTGCTCTCTGAACTTGATCCAGTGGCTTTTTTCCACAATCAGTGTTTTTGACTGTAGATCCTTAGAGATTTAAAGTCTGTAGTTACCTTCTCTGTTTGCATTCTTGCATCAAGCTTACCTGTACTTCTGCTGTCTTCAAATTACCACAAGTAGAATCAATCCACCTGAAAATCTGGGTAGCTGCTCTGCTGTAACTGTGGTGCTTTGGGGACATTTTGGGAATAGCAACAGTGATTTTGATGATATGGTGGTTTGAAAAGTTTGATGGATTTTGACTTGTGTGGATTTGTGTAATTGTTTTTTAATCTTCTGTCTCTAAAGAATCCAAGAAGACTCTTCATGCGTTATTCTGTTGTCCTCTGTGATGTTTGTGACTTGAATTAAGCTGGGGGGTGGGCAAGTTCTTTGTTTTTAATTTAAACCACTATTTCAGATTCTCTGGGATTCCCTTGAGTTATATCTTCTCATTGTAATGCAGCTCAAACCTTCTGCAGGGAGGACTCTATAATGTAAGAAGGGGGTGGCAGGTTGTTGTGAGCCAGAGTTTAAGAACTTGAAGGTAAAAAAGTTAAGTATAACATAGAATCCTAGAATCACAGAATGGTTTGGGTTGGAAATGAGCTTAAGGATCATGTAGTTCCACCCCCTCTGCTGTGGGCAGGGACACCTTCCGTTAGACCTGGTTGCTCCAAGCCCTGTCCAGCCTGGCCTTGCCAGGGAAGCGGCAGCCACAACTTCCTTGGGCAACCTGTTCCAGTGCTGCACCACTCTCACGGTAAAGAACTTCTTCCTTATATCTAACCTAAATCTCCCCTGTTTAAGTTTAAAGCCATTACCCCTTGTTCTGTTGCTACAGTCCCTGGTGAAGAGTCTTTCTCTGCCATCCTTGTAGGCCTCCTTCAGATACTGGACGGCTGCTATGAGATATAACCTGAAGAACGTATCTGCCTCTTAGGCATAGGCTCACAAACACCACAAGGACCTGTGTGTTGCCTATGGACATTTCTATCCTTGTAGAAAGGTTTCCTTAGTACAAGTATTGCTTATCACAGTGTGATTTTATTCTCATCTCAAAGCTCAACAATTGCTGTTTGTTACTTCACTGGGCAAACCAATTATTCAGTGACAGTGGATTCTTGTTCAAGTCCCTGCCCATAAGCCCACAGTCTGCAGAAGACAGAAATACCTTCTTGTTCAAAGCACTGGGGAAGAGCTGAACAAGTCAGAATATGCCAGTTTCCAACCATTTTAGTTATCATTATTCCTAATGGCCCAGGATACAAAGTATTTTACAATCAGGCATTATAGGCAATAAAATAAAAGTAGACAAGTCCACCCCCAGTGTAACAGAGAATTATTCTAGACTTGAAATTCTAGATTTGTGCTAGGTGAATAAAACCGTTTTTTGCCACTTTTGTTTTTCTGCTTCTGTTTGCAAGACAAGTACTAAAAGGACTTGACTCATGTTTAAACACAGGCATGGTATCTCTGGAGATTTCTATCATCCTTTTGTGCCTTGGCTTCAGTTGCCACACCAGGGGAGTGAGGTCCCTGTCAGCCCTGTGTTGCCTCTGCCAGCCCCATGCAGATGCCAGGTGCTCGGGCACATCCCAAAGGTGTCTGTATTTAAGCATCTGGATTGAGCCCCCTGGAAATAAAAGCTGTAGTTTTGCAACTTCAGCATTCCCACTGCATGGTACCTTGGTAGCTAACTCTGATTTTAAAAGTAATCTGTGCTAAGGAGTTCCAACAGCCCCTGGGAGGTTTGAACACATTAAAACTGGCCAGTGTAAAATTCAGCCATGAGAGAACTGCACCCCCCCCCAACTGATTTTTTTCTCTTAATCGTGGACTTCTCTATCATGTTGATTAGTGTGAGTGAATGGAATGGATAAAAAATTGGCCATAAGGTATTATGAGATGGTATTTTAACAGGTACCTGGAAACAGGAGGAGCATTGTAGGAGAGAGGTGGGTTTAATTCTGCCATTTAAGTAACTGTCAGAGCAATTACCTTCATTGTTGCCACTTGTTTGTAATAGGAAAAAGTAAATGCTACTAATTCTATTAGGATCTTGTTGTCACTGTAGTTTAATTCAGATGTAGAAAATAAGGTTAGCTGCACACCTCTGTTTGGAAAGAGTCACTGAGTCATTGCAAAGGCTGTTGAATAATGAAGTCTGATCTACATGACTTACATATATTCTATTATCCAGTATTGACCTCATATAGAAATTGGTTTATTCCTCATAGCAACAAACTCACCCAACAGTCATGTTGCTGTAGTACAGCTGTTAGACCTAAACCAGCAGTGCCGATTTGGGAGAGTGACAGCCTGCCTGGCAGGTGGTGAGTGGCATTCAGATGCACTGATACCATTCTCTGAGCAGTCAAAGAGGCAGATGGCAATTTTCCAGTTACATATTGTGCTTGACTGGGAGAATTACTCAAGCAGACAAAAATGACAGGTATGTTCTACAAAACAACAAAGGAAGAAACCTTGTGGTCAAAAGGACACACAGTCCTTAAGGTAGCATTTGCCAATTGACATACGTCAAATAAGTGTTTAGCAACCCCACCTTTTTATTACCATGGAACAAACCCTGGTGCTTGCTGATACTGCCCCATTGCCAACATGCCACAGCTGTTTGCTTCTGTTTGATTTTAAATCTTAGTGCCCATCTACCCTGACCTGTGTGCTAAAAGCCTTTACATTTCACATAAATACCTGCCTGAATAATGAAACCCAACTGTTTGAATTTCACTGAAGAACTTGTAGAAGAACATCTTTCTCTGATGCAAGGATGATAGGAGACAGTGAACCCACCATTATCTAATGACAGATGTCCTCACCCCTGAGCAGCCTTTCCCAGTCAGATGACACCTGATCTTGTGTACTAGTAGTTGTTCTTTGTTTCTTTTAGTTCTCCACTGTATTAAAGAGCTCTGATATTTGGAAGCTTTTCTCATGAAATTACCTATACACCAAAATGAAATGGCCTTTGTTTGCTTTTCCACCCTATCTGATTGATGGTCTGGAGCTTTCTGAGCAAGTCACCCTCTTATTTCCAAGGGATGTTTGCAGCCCTGTTCCAGGCTGGCTAACACAGCCAAGAACAGGCCCCTGCTGCATGGAAAGCAGCCACAGGTCACAGGGCCCATTGCCAGCTTGTCTCAGGGCCCTTGCCCATCCCATGGCAAAGCCAGAAGCTCCCAGTTGAGGGGCAATCCTCTGTCTCTGAGAGTTCTTCCACCCTCAGCTCTGAGGTGTGTGAGACCTGTCTCCAGGCTCTTTGCCATGGGTGAGGGAGGGATGCTGGTTGTCAGGCAGGTTGGGTCTTACAGCTGGAAATGTTTTTCCTCCTCTTTGTTGATGTTCATTCCAGTCTCAACTGCCTTTTTTAACTGACACAAGCAAGAGGATATGTTTTCTGTTAGGAATGCATAGGTTTATAATAGGATGATGTTATTATCAAAGAATACTATAACTTATATAGGGGTTGGAGGCTGTGACTATGCTTGTTAAACTCATACTTTCTGCTATGATCCAAAAATTGACCCAGTTCAAAGGGTCCTAAGGTGTAAAAAAATCTTTATGACTGGCAATATCTGATTTAAGTAAATCAGACTATTGAAGTACAAACATAGCACCATGCTTTCAGTCCATCTTTGAAAGTAGATCAGAATCAAAATCCAGCAGCCTACTCCCGTGTTTGTTCTTATGTTTTATTCTTAACACACGGAAATGCTTAAAAATGAGCGATGAGATTTGGGCTGTGATTAGGACTATCCCTTTGGGTGAAAGTTCAGAGTTTGTTCTGCCAACAGGATGTTATCCTGACAATGAGTGATACACTAGAAGACTAAAACCACAAGATCTAAGATGATATTCCCCCCTTTTCTTTTCCTCCCTAGTACTTTAGCCTAGTTAACCTTGGATTCTAGTTGCATTATGCTTCATTAAAGGCTTCTTCCAAGATAAACAATTCAGTCTGAGTGTACTGATAAAACATTAATCATGTGGGTGCTGATTTGCCAAAAGCTGTGATCCTAGTATATTAGATACAATTTAACTAATGAGAGAGTGCTCCAGTCCCATTGTTTATTATGCTAACAAGGTGACTACCTGGTTTGGTACCTTTCTTGGTAGACAGGGAAAATAAATCTTCACACAAAGGAGAAGTAGAGAAAATCCTGGAACTGGAAGGCACCTTGAGATGTCAGCTCACTTATTCATTGCCTACAGCCAGATCAGCTCTGCCCAAACCAGTCCTGACAGCACTAGCAGTGCTGAGAGGGAGGAGAACTGGTTCATTACTTGGAGAGCAGGTTCCCCGAAGGTCTTTGAGCTGGTGACTCAGTGACTGTGTGTGGTGAGAACTGAGAAATCTCCACAGGCTCCACAGCTTCCTGTCTGTGATGGGTTTTCAGTTTGTTTTTCTGGCACTCCTGTGCTCACCTTGGGGACATTATGGATCGTTTGGGGCTTGGCTTCTTAAGGAAACAGGATGCATGACACTGGAGTATGTATATATGTTGCCTTCGCTAAAAATATTTGAACCCATCGGGCAATTTTTAGATCAATTTATCAGCAGGATGTTACACCAAAGTATTAGTGTCTGTTACGTTCCTTGAAAATCTTGAGAAGAGACTGTATTAGAAATCCCTGAACAGAAGACTGAGGCATGAGCTCAACCCTTACAAGACACTAGAGAATCCACAAAGTATTGGGCCATTATTCCTGTGCCCGTAACAGGAGTTCTTTCTTCAGCTGCAGGAGGCAATGGAGGCACCAAAATTAGCCCGGCAGGAGATGTAAATCTGTGGGAGACCAGGCAAAGGGGTTTCTGGTGCTCACCTGTTTGGTAGAAAGGAGAGCTCAGAGATTGCTGCACATGGAACTGGTTTGTGTCATTCTTTTGAAAACCTCAGTTTCCTCCAGTGCATTTTTGTAACTTAATTAAACATGTGTGAAGAATAAGAAAACTGGTGAAATAGCTGTGGCGTGATTCTGTTGCCCACCACCAGTAATCACTGGTGATGCCCTCAGGTATGTGAGACATACACACCGAGTTGACAGATGGGGGTCCCACAGGAGACCACTCATTTCTGACCAGCAGCAGGCAGCTTACCCAGGGCCATCTCTAGCAGCACCAGATACCTGTGTTCGGACAACTGAATACTATCCTAGATTTCATTCCAGACCCCACTCATGCAGGAGTCAGTGCTGTGAAGAGCACGGCTGTGTCAGTCTGCACCTTCTATGTGCTGCCATTTTGACATTGAATTTTTATTTCTGTTAAACCAAAGAAAAATTAAAACAGCAACCAAAGAGAAGCTTGAAATCAGTCATACACTAAGTAAAGCATATAAAATGTACCTGTCAAAAGTGAATACTGGGGTAGGCACTTAACATCCTTGGATCAATCCAGCCCTTTTTAGAGGTCTGCCCATAGTTATCAGACCTGCATCTTAAGTACTCTGGTCAGCAGCTACACTCCTGCTGACTCTTCCTAGTGATTTGCTTGTAAGGGTCTGTGTCTTCATTCATCCATGTGCATTATCAGCATTGATCTGTGTTAGAACTGCGGTGGGTGAGTGCTGTAAACATCATCCCGAGCAGCTGTTCTTTCTGTTGTTTTCATAGAATCATAGGATCACAGAATGGTTTAGACTGGAAGGGCCCTTACAGATCATCTAGTTCCAAACCCCCTGAAGGGACACCTTCTACTAGACCAGGTGGAAAAGGAAGCCCTGTCCAGCCTCGCCTCAAACACTGCCAGAGATGAGGCACACAACTTCTCTGGGCAACCTTGTGCCAGCACCTCAGCACCCTCACAGGGAAGAACTTCTTCCTAACATCCAATCTAAATCTCCCCTCTTGTCAGTTTAAAGCTATTGCCCCTTGTCCTGTCCCTAGCTGCCCTTGTGAAAAGTCCGTCTCCAGATTTCTTGTAGTCCCCCTTCAGCTACCGAAAGGCTGCTCTAAGGTCTCCCTTCTCTTGTCTTCTTCAGGCTGAACAGCCCCAACTGTCTCAGCCTGTATTCGTATGGGAGGTGCTTCAGTCCCCTGATCATCAAAGAACAGTCTCCAAACAGTCCCCTAAGCATTGCAGCCCATCTTCAACTATAAACTCATCCTACATCTCCTTAAAGTCAAATGTAATTCACAATAGGAAAACCTACTTTACAACAAGGTAGAAGTGTTAATTTTAGATTAGTTATACTCTATCCAGTTTAATCTAAATAAATCCTTGGCAATTCTAGCCAAAGCTGCAAGGGAAAATGATTGCTGTATAGAATATGCTTGAGTGAGGCAAAAACTGTTCAATCTAAGGAATGCTGTTGGCATTAAAAACAAGTGGACACAGGCCATGAATACAGCTAGGCTGGAAGTGAGAATTTTTACCACCAGAACCCTGGTTGTGCTGATTAATACAGACGTTTTGGAGAGAAATGTAGAAGAGAACAAAGTGACTGAGTAGAGGGAGCTGGACCAGTTTATGAAAGGAAGTTCCCTTACATCCTATGTTCACCTGTAATATTCGTATTCAATCTGCCCACCTGATATTTCAGACTCCACACTATGCTATCACCAAAATTGCTACAACGCTTGCAAGTCATTAACCACTCAAACTGAAGATCCTAACTGTAAACCAAGAGCTGTATTAAAGTGGTTCTGCCCATAATTTTCAAAGAAAAAGCTTGCAAGCTAGAAATGGCATTGAGCATCAATTTCTTTTGTCATTTATCCCTTGCAGGAAAACCCACTTGAGAAAACCTGCAGGGCAGGAAGCAATTCAGTTCTGAGACGGCTCTTCCTCTCCTTCGTGGGAGAGCTGTATCAGTGGGCAAGATCAAGGTTGGGGCCCAGCAGGTGGTGAATTTTAACCAGGGCTTTCCAGATGACTCAGGAGTTGGCCTTGACAGTCACCCAGAGTATCAGCTTTCCTATCTTAAAGCTGATGCTAGTATTACACACAGTACTATGATATCCCCCAGGCACATCATTTAATGTTTTACAGGGATTTATTTGAAGACAGAGGCTTCAGCAGAGCTGGCCCAATAGATTCCTTTGGTGCTTTAAAACAAACATATCCTGAACATCGTTAAGAAACAGGCGTCCCTTCCCTTTCACATGATTTTCCCCTGAATTGTGTTTTGTTATTTTTGTCTTTACGAATCCTCATAGACCCACAATGTCATTTCAGTTGCTGGTGCCACCATCTTCCTGCCTGCTGCAACCCTGTTACAGACACACACAACAGCTACACCTAGGAGTTAGAGACTCACTAAAACCTGAGGATAACTGACCAGCCATCAAGGCATAAGAGAGCAAACCACTCTTCCAAAGTCCTATAATGACATTACAAGGACGAGGTGTGTCTGTGCAGGGCTGGGACAGCAGGAGCTGCATTAGCAGCATTGTATGATAAAGTGCCACAGCCCAGCGCTGCTGGTGAATAAGGCAAAGCACAAACCAGCTCCTTGTTTGCATGGGTGTTTCTGTCCATGCTGAATGACTGAAAAGTGGGATGAAGCCTTTTTCCTGTCATTTCTCACCAGTGCATCGTCTGTCCCTGGTCAGAAGGAAGTGACTGTGGAGCAACAGTTCTCAATTTATATTATTGGAGTGATCTATAAACATATTGTTGGGGATCTATAAATTAGAATAGTACTTGGATGCTACGAAGTAGTCAAATCTATGTATTTGATATGTTAGCACTTTTCTCTGTATTACATGCTCCAGAACTGATTTTCCAGCTGTTTCCCTGGTCCTTACCCTTGCAAAGAAATGCCTTGAAAACAACTCTAGAATAACTTCAGTATTGGCTGCCTAACAAAGACAGCAGCATCAACTGTATGAGTGGCATGAACATCATCTGAAAAGCATGCTAACACTATAAATAACAGTATTCAATGTCACCATCATTTGCTTTATTCAGGTATTATACCCTGTTCCTGCAAATAGCTTTCCACATTGTGCAGGGAAAGGCAGGGATACTGGCTCTCCAGCTTACAGTGTCCTTTGGGATTGCTCCAGAGGGCATGACACATGCAAGTAGTAATTAGGAGCACATTAGCCAACATAGTGGTAACTCCGACAATACTACTAATTATAAGCATGGACTGAAGTGTTGCAAAACAATTTGCATGTTAAACTGAGTATTACAGAGAGGGGAAAACCATGCTGGCACCAGTGCTGTCTGCAGGACACACTCAGTTTAACAGGCAGTAGAGCATCCTCCTGGATGCTACTCCATGATGCTCATTGAATCCACCACGTTGAGGAGCACCTGGACCACACTCCTGGTGTCAACACCAGCCTGTGCAGCTCCCCAGCACAGAGGCCCATTGTGCATTCAGTATTTTCAGTCGTTCAGGAATTGTCTCTGCCCTGTCAGGTCCCCAAAGACAAGGGGGTTAATCAGCCATTTAACCTTTTCTGCTCTTCAGAAGGCTGGTGGCATTTTCAGAAAGGCATTTAAGCGGCTTTGAAGGAAGATGTCAGAAGGACTGCCATGCCCTGGGGTATCATAATCCTAATTAACAGTGGTGGTGCCAGTGCCTGGCTACCCTGCAAAGCATTTAGCCTGATTCACATGTTGCTATTTGAATGGAAATGCCCAAGCACTTGCAGTGCCTACTTGGACCCCACAAGTCCGTGGTGTGCATATAATTAGTTTGACTTGATTAAAGAGCCTAGGACCTATTTTCAGGATTATTTTATTGTTTAGGCATTTGAAAGATCTGATTCGTCATATTACAGGTGTTGAGAATGCTGCTGACCCGGTCTCAGATATTTCTGCCCTTGTCTGAGAAACAGCAGAATAGAGAGTATGACAGCATGTCAGCTCTTGTGATTCACAGCTTGTCAGATTAGTAGGAGCAGGCATGGTTTTCTGTTTACATTGATATGTCAGGCTGTAAACTGCCACTGCCCTGTGGACTCTGCATTGTCCCAGATAAGTTTAGCACAAGGTAACCACGTGTTTTGCCAAAATAAAAACCCCAACAACTTTATCACCTTATATATCTCCAGTTATCTTGTTTGCATGAATGCATTGATGCAAGAAAGGTTGCAGGACGAGTTTTTATTCAGCGGATTGGGACTGTAAGCTCCTAATACTTAGAAATGTACTGCAGAGACTGGGCCTGGTTCTGTACACATCTGATAAGGCATTTATATTGGCCTATTGTTAAAGTGGTGCATACAAATAATATTTGAT
This sequence comes from Psittacus erithacus, assembly GCA_009867235.2. Classification (NCBI taxonomy): domain Eukaryota; kingdom Metazoa; phylum Chordata; class Aves; order Psittaciformes; family Psittacidae; genus Psittacus; species Psittacus erithacus. The sequence continues at coordinate 16,780 of WYDI02018360.1, forward strand.
TTGGCGTTAAGATGCTTAGTATTAAGATATTACCTTCAAATTGTTTGAATAAGGCTGAACTGGCAGAGCAAAGTTATATAGGATCAGCACCATGTGTCGTGTGATGACAACTCTTTGTGGACCCATTATAGAAGCCCTAATGATAGATACAATATTTCATCAAAGCCCAGTGTAAACTTCATGGTTTACATGATGTGAACAAAGATCAAGCAAGAACCAGGCCCAAACTGCTGTCATTCACACTAATGCAAAATTGTTTCCCATGTGTCTGTTGTGCCTCTGTTTTCCTAGTCAATCAATAAACACCATCACCATGGTTTTGATGCAGACCGAGATGCCAAGAAAATACATAGTGCCTGCAAAGGAGCAGGTAAGAAAGCTCTTGTTCTGCATGCAAAGGACAATTCAATATTATAAAAAGGGTCTACATAAGCTTAGGGCAAACAAACTGTTCCAGTTTCAGGTAATCCTTATGCTTTCTGTCACCTAGTGACTCAAAGAACATGCACACCCATGAAGTTTTATATGATTAAGATATATGGGAAGGGAAGCCAGTTTATTCCTCAAATACTGGTAAGATCTAGTTTGTTAATTGCTTGGCTGCAGGGGATTGGGATAAACATGATATTTGCTCCCTGCAATAGGAACATCAAGCTGTCAAGACTCATAACAGTCATGGAGTCTAGCCAGTCAGATCAGATTAAGGTCATGGCTATATGTCCTTTCTCAGGCCTTCAAGGACCCATAAAAATATCACCACCTCCGTATGTTCATCAGAGCTTACTGCAACTCCATCAGCTGAAAGGAACATATGGTGCTCTCAATCTGCACCAGTGATTTTTAGCCAAGAATACTGGCTTCCACCGTCTTCTAAGGTAGTTTGAAGTAAGCTGGCTAACAGTGCACTGATGTGAATGAGGAATGCACAGTGTTCATGGGATCCTCAGGTGCACAGTGGTGACAATGTTCAGCAGAGGAAGAACAGCCAAGCAGCACACAAAAGCAGTAAGTTATTAATTCACTTCAGGCATTTGCACAGTAAACATGTATTTAAGCCTTTCTTCCTGGTATAACACTGACATTCAGAATCAGCTAGTTAAGTGCCGAACTGTTCCTGTCCTATCAACTGAGCCCCTTCCAGACAGTTCCCCAGAGGACTATCCTACTGAAGGTTTCACCCCACGTTGTCAAGTACAAGTGCTTTTCCTTCTAAAATTGAACCATGCCTTCTCCCTTGGTTCTAAGCAGGAAGAACTGGCCAGGATGCTCTAAACTTATCCTGTAAATATCTGGTGGTGACATGCAGGGATGGAAACGTATCGGCTGTTGCTGAATGCCAATATCATTTGTATTTTTATCATCTGTAGTTCCTTGGAAACTCTTGTTAGTCCCTGCTCCTGAGAGCCTGAGGTGAGGCATGGCATGAAGCCCAGTAGGTGGATGCACAGCATAGATGGAAGAGCACACAGAGAGCATGGGCAGTGTCCACCAATGTGACACACATGGCTCAGCAGACCTCACATAAGGCTTGATGCCTTTCATCTGCTATCTAAACCTGCTATCTAAATCTGCTGTCTTTGGTGGTCCCCATCACATACACATTCTGCATTTCAATACTTGTCTTGAAGAAATAATGTGTGAGACAAGCTTCTGGCTGTTAGACACAAATGCATCAGGATAAGTGTGTTAATGCAATAGCTACTGTATTGTGTGTTTCAGGCATCCAGGTAACATCACTACCATCCTGTCGCTTTAGCCACAAACATAGCAAATGCCTTCAGGCATCTTTGTTTAGTGCAAACATCTGTTTATATGGCTGGGGGCAAGAAAAGTGCAACAGCAAGGTCATTGTCTTTAGTAAGCTGTTTCCATCCATTGCTTAAGTTACAACTCAGTGCTACCTAAGGGCTTTCTCCTGAAGAGTTCAGCTCCCCTGTGCATTCCCAGGAGATGTAGCTGCTGTGGTGCCCATAACCAGGGCGCCCAATACTCCTAGTTCACTCTCACTTTTGCCAAGCAGAACAGCAGCAGCAGAGTCTCAGACCATGAAGGCTGATTCCTGCTCCTCTTCCTGACTCCATTTAGCATGAAGCACAACCCATTTTGTGCAGGCTGTGCATCCAGGCTGTGGGTTAATGAAGCTGATTTAAACCTACCCCAGCCTCTCACCCTACACTGTTCATTCTGCTGTGCCAGCATAGGTGTTTGCACACTTAATGAACTGGATCTGGTGGCTGATCCCTCGGGACTACTCAAACAAGCTTTGCCACCAGAACTGTGTATGTCAACCCATGGATGCCGATTTTAGGAGCAGGTTCTGACCTTCTCAAACAGAAGACTCAATTCCTCTGATAAAATATGGGTGGCATGAGACACTGAATTTTATTTTATGGTCTGAATATTGTAGCTGACTACAGTTAAATATATCCTCAAAAGAATCTTAGATGCTGCAAATCCTGAAGTTGACACCAGTGGGGATATATGTATAGCGATTTTTTCTCTATAGAGGTCATGTTTTCTCTTCCTCCTGATTAAATAACTACTGTGCACAACTTCTTTTTTAGGAACTGATGAAAAGAAAATCATTGAAATCTTGTCGAGTCGAACATCAGAGCAGAGGCAACAAATAAAACAGAAATACAAGTCTCTCTATAGCAAGGTATTGTGACATAAATGGCCTCTCTGTTTCAAACTGTGTACCTGCTAGAAATATAGCCTCCAGGCCTCTGCCTTTGAAAATATCAAGGGCACAGTAGGTTTAAGGAGGACACCAGTTAGTGTCTGATTCAGCAATGTATTTTATCTCCTAAAATACCAGTTGTATTTCTAATCTTAAACCTCATGGTCTTCTTGAAATCAGGTTTAACCAGAGCAGAGCATTTTAGTCGAAGCTGTCAGAGCTAGAAAATAATTCATAACTAAAATAAAATTATGTTTCAGTTTGTGTTCATCTTCAGCACTTTCAGATGAAAGAATTAATGTAAAAGGGAAATTTTAAGTCAGAATTCCTCTCAGACCACATGCAAATTCAGAGGAACTATTTGATCTCACATCATTGTATTTTTGTTGAGTTTAATAGATGTTGAATTGCGTTATTCCAGTGATGAAGAATAATACACATTTTGAAACTAAGAAGTCTTATTGGGCACTTGATTTCTGGAGGAGGAAATGTAGACTGCCTTAATGGGTTTGCACAGAACTAAAATAAAGCTTCCAATATATCAATTAGGAAAACCATTGAATCCTGAAGAGTTTATTATTAAATTGGTATTTTCTTAAGGTCTGCTTGCTCATTAGTCATTAATGTCATTAGTCATTAATAGTTAATAAGACAGGCAGTACTGAACCTGAAAGCTTTCTATATGTAGAACAGCAAGCATGATAAAAGATGTTGACTACATAAATAGTAGTTCAGTAATGAGGATTAATAAAAAAAGGCATTAGAAATGAGTAAATGCCATGAGACTTCTCAGTTACACCAGCGTGTAGCATCCCTTCTTGCTTGCCTGGGCAGCCTGAATCTCTTGGGAAGGAGCTGCAGGTGGTACCATTTCGCTTTCCTTCTGCCGCATACAGCAAGATTCATGGTGGGTGTTGAAACTACTCCAACGCCAATGTCAGCCTCTGGCTTGAGTAGACTGAGTGTTCACTCACAGTTGTGTAAGAGGATATTTGAGAACAATAGATTTATAGCTGGGCTTCTCATTTGTGGCTCTGAACTTGTCAAGTACTTCCCATACTACAGGAAATGTTAACTGCAGATAGGGCTTCAGATAAATCATCAGTAGGCATCCTTCTCAGCATACATACACCAGAGAGCTCTTCTCTGGGTCTTACTAAATTTTGAATTTAGTAGATCATAGTACAGAGGGTTGGTTTATCTATCTATCTATCTATCTATCTACCTACCTACCTATCTATTTATCTATCTATCTATCTACCTACCTATCTATTTATCTATCTATCTACCTACCTACCTATTTATTTATCTATCTATCTATCTATCTATCTACCTACCTACCTATCTATTTATTTATCTATCTATCTACCTACCTATCTATTTTTGTGGAAAAAAGTGCTGATTGTGTGGCACCAAAGCACTTCTAGAATCTGATGGTTTTTCCAGTAAGTCAATTTTATCCAAAACTGGAAGAGAAGTTTGGCAGGTTTGATCCATTCTGCTGCAGCCCTTTCAAAGCAGGAACTTGCTGCGTTGTATTTCAGACTGTTAAGCTTTTAAAAACACTGGGTTGCATCTATTTAAACGAGTAAGAGAAGACTGGATTGATATCAGCTGCTATTTAAAGGTAGGGCAATCACTTCATCTGAAACAAAAAATTTTAGGGAATTTGTTTTATTTTAAAAAAGAGAAATCTGTGTATTTAAAAGCTCTTTTATGTTTTTTTCTCTTTTTAGTACAGATGCAGCTTTGAAATCATTGAATCCCCCCCCCCAGAAAAAAAAAAAAGGAAATAAGAAAACCTATAATCCCACCTCAGCTTTTGCACTAACCCTTCTGACTGTCCCCACAGGATTTGGAAGAGGTCCTGAAGGGAGAGCTGAGTGGGAATTTCGAGAAGGCTGTGCTGGCACTGCTGGACCTGCCCTGCGAGTATGAGGCCCGAGAGCTTCGGAAGGCAATGAAGGGCGCTGGGACGGATGAGTCGCTGCTGATTGAGATTCTCTGCACACGAAGCAATAAGGTTGGGACACCACACATGACCTTCCTTAGGTAGCAGGGCAAAGAGTTCACCAAGAGCATCCGCCCGGGAGGAGGAGAAGGGAATCAGACCAGCTCCTGTAGCTGAAACACTTGTCAGTGGTTACAGCAGTAAGGTTGCCATACCAGGAGTTAAGAGCAATATGGGATTATAGAATCATAGAATAGTTAGGGTTGGAAAGGACCTTAAGATCATCCAGTTCCAACCCCGCCTGCCATGGACAGGGACACCTGACACCAAACCATGTCACCCAAGGCTCTGACCAACCTGGCCTTGAACACCGCCAGGGATGGAGAAGTCACAGCTTCCCTGGGCAACCCATTCCAGTGCCTCACCACCCTCACAGTAAAGAACTTCTTCCTTATATCCAATCTA